>CM077156.1:69877039-69924025 GCA_039583875.1 Platanthera guangdongensis
AAATAATTAAAACGGACAAAGTTTTTGAATTTAATGTGAAAAGGAAGTGTTTGAAAAATTAAAATAACTACTTAAAAAAGCCATTCTTATATTGCTATAAAAATGCTTAAAAAGTAGAAGAAAAGGGAAAAGAACGAAAAGTTTTACTATCTAAAAAGATTAAGTAAAAAAATCAAAACCACTTTATGATCGTTTTTATAGTTTATAAGGATGAATGTTAGGAAAAAAAGCTAAGTGGCATAAGATGAAAAGCTAATATAACAATTACTTATCAATAAAAATGAAAACATAACATTTATTCTCATACACACCACACACACACACACACACACACACACACACACACACACACACACACACATACACCCACACACACACAGACACACACACACTTTTTAAAGATACAAAAATAAAGGTAAAACAAAAGAAAAATAAGATTGCAAAGGGTGGGCACATGGATGAAGTCCAAGACATTGAAATGAGAAAAATCTACATTTTTATTAAGTCTAAAAACTATTACAAAGCTAATACAGAAATAAAAGAGCGAGAGAGAGAGAGAGAAAACCCAATTCCAAAGGTTGAAAATCCATCTAGGCAGCACCTCCCCTTCCAAAATGGAACCAAAAAATGGAACAAAAATCCTTACAACAACTGGCTATTTATAGATGAAATTTTACATGGGACACGCCCTCGTCACGGGCATGACAGGGGGCGTGTCAGCACTATACAAAATACGGCTGGCGAGATTTGACAGCTTAGTTGACTTCGGGCTGGACACGTGTCGGTCACACAGCGGTCATGAATCCAGGTCACAGGGATGACGGTGGGCGTGTCGGGTAGGTAGAACTGGGCGCGGGTTGCATGAAACGTCGCGGGTGCAGTCTTGTCGGCCAGTTGGAGAAGTACACGTGTCGGTCATGCCCGTGTCTCTGTCTACACGGGGCGTGTCGTGTTGGTCAATGATCGTCGAGCCGAAAATCGTCGAGCGTGGTGACACGGGCTGGGGTCACAGAGCGTGTCATGGAACACGGGCGTGATGCCCGGCGTGTCATGCTATTTCTTCAGAAATTTGTTGATTTCTCGGGAATTTGACGTGTCACGCCCTGGTCACGGGCATTACCTAATTTACACGGGCGTGACCTAGCATTTTTTTTTGGCATTTTTCATGAAAATTTCAGGAAATAGAAATAAACTTAAGTTAGAAATATTTACAAAAAAAGAAGCAATTTATTAAAGAAATATAAAACAAAAATAACAAAAATAAACTAAAATGACTTATTTAATGTACATAAAAATAGTTATATTTACAATTTATCAGTGTTCCCGATATCACTCTCAGCAGGATCAAGGTAGAGATCATTTTCGGTAAAATGCGAGTTGTATCTTGGGAAATCCGAGAACTCGAGGTCTACGGTGGAAAGGGGTACGACCTCGTCCAATAAGGATTTGATAACCTTCGCATCGGAAAAAGGATATTCCTTATCCCATAAGGGTGCGTAAAAGTGTTCTGAAGATCCACCTTCTCCGTCGGAGATAGTAGAGTCTTCATTCAATGATGCAGGCTAAAACTCCAAAATTTATTACGAGCCCGCGGCGCCCCGGGCGGTTTTATTTAAGAAAAGAGGATTTGGTTTTATTTAGAAAACAGGGCGCGCAGATTTATTATTTGGATATAAAACAGATGAGATCGAGTTTTAACGAAAATAGACAAGTGCACCTATCGTGTGTAGTACAGGATATTCCGGTGTGGAATATCGAGGTTGTATTGTTCTCGGGGTCGGGTCGATTATTTATACTCTTCCCTGGAGGAGACTATTATTTTACCGATATTTTGTCTTGTCTGGATATTATATATAAAAATAGTAAAAAAAATAGCTTTAAAAAGGTGGAGCCAATGAAAAGCTTAGCGCAACCGCACCGAATTAAATTTGAACTAAAAAAACTTTTAATAAAAAGAGATCCTAAATTTCAAATTAATTAAGGGAGTGACTTAGTCGTGGAGGTTCCACTAAAATGAGCTCAATTAGCTATAGGGATATCGCTCACCTGAACGCTAAGACTATTCGACCGAACATTTGTCCGACGAAGGATTCCTCTTAATGCCCGCATTACGCTAAGAACCCCGCTATTGGGTGGGAAACCCAATCCGGTATAGTTTGCGCTCCTCCTCTCTCGAGGGTTAGTGGGAACTCTCTTTACCCAGGGGCGATCGGTCCATACGCACGGCCTCTCGGCTAGCTAGCGTATGAACTACAAAAATAGAAACCACACATTGATTATGCGGTTCTATGCTTCGTAAACCCTAGGCAAACCGTAAGTAATTTTAATTAATAAGAAAAACATGACCTTTAATTATTTAAAGCTATTTTATCTGTCTCAATGCTCTTCTATACTGAGCGCTAAGAGCGGTTAGAAACTCATCGAATGAGGACGGATTATGGTGAAAGCAATAGAATTAAAGCAGAAAATGAAAGTGATAAAAGAAAGTAGTAAATAAAGCAGGAAAGTGCGAGTCCTATTCAAATGAGTAGGACTGAAATGATAGCAGTAAAAGACATGTCTCGGCTCAAACGAGTGGGCGGCAAAATAAAGTGGGTCCTACTCAAACGATTAGGAGGAAATAAATGCTCACACTCATGCACTGTACTTAAAAGTAAACACACCCACGCAATTGACATAAAGTAAAACGCACGCACAGAAGTCCTACTCAAATGAGTATGTGGAAAAAAAGACCTGCCATTTAACTCTTAACGAGTTTGGGGAAATAAATGCAACAAACTCACTCTACAGAAAGTAAATACTCACACACAAAAATCCTACTCAAATGAGTAAGATGAAAATAAAGACATGTCATTTAACTATTAACAAGTAGGCGGAAATAAATGCGCACACGCACACACTCTACTGAATTGAAAGGAAGCTATAAATCTATCTCATACACACACGCACACGTACAAAAATAAGAAAAACTAAGTTACTGAAAAATTAAAACAACTACATTTCTACCGCTAGAATATGGTAGAAATGCATAAAAAGTGAAAATAAAAATTAACGTAGCAAAAGTTTTTGCAAATAAAAGCGAAAATGGAAGTTCTTGAAAAATTAAAACAAATACATTTCTACAGCTACAATGCGGTAGAAATGAATAAAATGAAGCCAAAAAGATTAAACAGGCAAAGGTTTAAGATGAAAATTGAAATGCTCGAAAAATTAAAACGACTATATATTCATTCCTATAACTCCGTAAAAGTGCTAAAAAGTGAAAATAAAGAAAAAAGGAACGAAAAGTTTTACGAACTAAACAAGAAAATCTAAGTTAGTGAAAATGGAAATCAGTTTGAAAACGCTTTTACGGATCTATAGGAATGCATAAAAGGCTAAAAAAATTCTAAGTCTAACAAAACTAAGTTGAACCAACTAAGTATAAAAGCATGAAAATTAATCTCATACACACACACACACACACCCATTTTAAAATAACAAAAATAAAAGCAAAACAAGTAAAAATAAGATTGCATAAGGATTTGTTGCTAAGATTCATTCCAACATCATATAAAGAGACGAGAAAAACACATTCTATTAAGTAAAAAACGAGTTACAAAAACACTAAAACAAAAGCTAAAGAGAGGGGGGAGAAATATCCCTAACAGAGCATTAGGATTCATCTAAGCATCAAAGCCCTATACAAAATGGCTCCCAAAAAGAAGAATAGCAATTCATACAACAGCTGCCTTTTTATATGCAAGAACAATTCATGGAACACGCCCTCTGACACGTACGTATCAGAGGGAGTATATGTACTGTACAAGAGGTGACCATAGATTTGAAGGTAAAGTTGACTTTAGGGCCAAAAATGCGGCGGTCACGCCCCTGGCCACGGGCGTGACGGTGGGCGTGTCGGGGAGGTAGAAATGGGTGCGGGTCACGTCGAAAAGTCGCCGGCGCGGTCTTGTCTGCTGATTCGTGTAATTCGACAAGCGCACCGGTCGCACAAGTAATAAAGTTTTGGGAATAAATCCCCGAGTGTCGGTCTCTTGAGGAATGCAATTAGCGTAGAACGGCAACAGTACCGAGAATATCATTATGAGAGTTAAAAATAGAACAAAAAGGAAATAGCGGACTAGGGAGATTGTGGATGTTTGATCTACTTAACTAGTAAAAGCTATGCTGGTCAAAGGCACCGCTTCGCAAGGTGAAGTGGGTTTGTCGGCCGCGATGCCGAACTTCAGTTGGGCGAGTGGAAGGGAAGCTAATGGATTGCAGTGTTCTTGTGTGTATTGCAATCGGACAAGACACGGGAATGAAGTGGATGTGGGGTGAGCGAGGCACATTCATAGACAAAACTCACAAGCATAAGAAGATACTAACATTCCATTAACTATAAAATAAACCTGATGTTCAGGGATGGACGTGTTCATTACACTGCTCAAAACATTCATAACACAGAGGAAGGGGAAGAGGAGTAAACCAAAAGAGATTGAAGATCCACCGCGGGTCGTGGCCGGAGTAGCGAGTTGTCAGTCCACTTCCGGGCTCAGTCCAAGGAGGCTTCCGGTACCAACGAGCTGTCACCTCGAAGGCCTTTAAGTCCGTTCTCTAAGTTATCTACTTCACCAACTCCGCAGGAAAGCTTGGAGTTGAAGTCATCAATGGCCAAGGGCTTCACTGGAGAGTTGAAAAGCTTCAAATTAGTTGGCAATGGCTTCCCGACGAAGGTGGAAGTGATGGAGCAGCTGGAGAAGTGAAAGCGCGATTCCCACACACTCTCCGATCGCAGCAAAATGACAGGCGTTGACCAAAAATGCGGAGCATGGCCTTAAATACGGAGGCAGCAGAAGCAGTGCGCACGATCAGTGGCGCACGACCAGTGGTCGTGCGCACTGTAGGTCGATGATCGTACGACTTTTCCAAATAAACCTGCAACCTGGACAAGAAGCATCAGCATATACGTGCACGAGCAGTGGCGCACGACCAGTGGGCGTGCGCACTACGGCCAGTGCTCGTGCGATTACCAAGATAGGATTATGAAAAAGGGGGTGTAATGCGCACGATCAGTGGCGCACGACCAGTGGTCGTGCGCAGTAAGTCTAGTGGTCGTGCGCAGTATTCCTGCAACGTCGGAGTCTCCCGAGCAGTTCTGGAGAACGCACACGACCACTGTACCAGCCGAAGGTGCAGATAGGCCACCGAAACGTGCACACCACATCCCCGAGATAGGGCTAAAGAATAACAACAAAATAGAAACACAGAAAGCACACAGAAGCGGGCCTACAGTGCACTTAATCGTGAAATAGGTACATAAGCACAAATAAGCAATAAAGGCTCTCAAGTGTAGTGCTAAGACGATAAAACTAGCCCAGATGAGTCCAAAAATCAGTGTAAAATGTGGACTCATCACACCCCCAGACTTAACCATTTGCACGTCCCGAGCAAATCTTTACTCCATGGACTCGAAGATAGCTAACTGGCTCAGAAATTTCAAAAAGAAGTAAGACGAGAAATCAAATATATCATGGGTATAGAAGATATAATAGAAAATTTTTTTAATTATACAACGTAGTTTAAACTATTCGACAAACGTAAATAAATATTGTAATTGCTCAAAATTAGAATTCTGGAGAATCTTGCGATCCTGTGCAGGAAGAAAGTAGGCAGGCCACTAAGGTGAGCATTGCCAAAGTTCGGGACTCAGGATCACCTCCAAAGAAATCCACCAATGTCGAGGATCATACGCTTGCACGTTCACACTCTCTCCACGGCACGGGTTAGACTCAAGCGTGAATTAGTAGGACTTGTAGGAGGAAATGGGACTTAGGCGATGGCTTGGTAGTCAAAGATAAACATGAAGGCTCTATGCAACCAAAGCAAGCGAAAACAACCCAAACCAAAACAACCACTTAGAAATGAATGGGGCACACGCCCCCAGGCATAGCTTGAAATCCGGGTGTGAACACGGCTGAACCCGACCAAATTCAATAAAGAGGATGGGGATCAAAATCTCAAAGCAATTCTTTCACATATATATATTTTTTTCTTTTGCGCGAATCGGCTTTTTATTTTCGTAAATTTTTGTTTTCTTTTCTGCGCTAGCAATCCCCAAATGGAGCAATCAAAACGGGAATAAATTCAGCACCCCCAAAAACAATGTCCACTTATCACAACCTCGACAAAACAGTAAATACAAATCAGCTCAAGCATTTGATTGCGAAGGTGGGTTTAGCTTCAGGCCTTGGTGAAAGTGAGTGGAGCTGGATCAAAGGAAGGGTAGGCACAAATTTGGCATGCAATTGTTAACAGGTAGGAATGGCTAAACAAGGCTCAAACTAGCCAAAATAAAGGTCTACGTCATGCTCACGCTTGACTAACCGTGCACCAATGCTTCAAGAGTAGCTTAGGGCAAGTTCTTAGCCACCGAGAAAGATAATCCTTCCTACCAACTCGAGCAATACGAGTCTAATGGCGGCTACACACATTCCTTCACTATCGTTCGATTATCCCAGATTCAGATTTTGAGCAGTACAAACAATATTTACGTGTGCAGAAAAAAATAAATCTACGAGCATAAAGAAAAATTAATTCTATCATAACTCTGCGCAAACCATTAGTATTCGATTAGGAGCACTGCATGAGTTTCGAACTACTCAATCCTAAAATAATAAGCCAGTACCACTATATTAAAGTTTACAAAAGAGCAATAAATTTGACTCAGGTTGTGCGCGTGGGTAAGAGCGCACTCGTGTGGGTAATACAGTGTGTGCAACATAAAGCAAGAAATAAGTAAACAAGAAACTGGAATGCAACAGAAAGTGTGGTGTAGTGACCACAGGCATACTTCCCCCCAGACTTAAAGTTGACAACGAGTAAAAATAAGCATTCCAAATAGGATAAATAGCTAGGGAAGGAAGTACCTATGCTCAAAATTGAGCATACCAGTCGTGCAATGAGATGTCGAAGTGCGGCCAAGTTGTCGCGCCTCAAGTATTCCTTCACCTGCGATTAAAGGATGCCAGCCAGACAAAATATGGACATATATATATATATATATATATATATATATATATATATATATATATATATATATATATATATATATATATATGAAGAAATAAACAGAACTCAAAACACAGCATAGGACCAAAAGGTCCAACTTGGGTTATCTCCCGAAAGCCCTTTTGTTTAGCGTCCTTAAGGTGGACCAAATACCTATATTAGCAGTTCAAATAGAGAGTTCTTGGCAGTAGCAAAGGGAAACAAAATTAAAAGAAGAGCAACCAGCATTCAACAAGTAGCGAGAAAGAGGATGGAAAGAGGAAAGAAGATGGCACAATCAGCTATAAGCAGATTTATGGTAAGTCTCCCCGGTGGGATGCGAGAGAACAGCAGAGTGTCTTTTTGCATTTGGGGTAGGCATTGTCCCATTAATGTGAGTGCACTCTTTCGAGCGCCGAAAGTCAGCATAGCGCTCTTCGCGTAAACATTGGCCTCTTTCAGTTTCTCCACCATGGGAGACTTCCAATGGAGGTAGGCTGTGGGGTTTCCTTGTGTCGTGGTTTGTGGCGGCCTATCCGGCACCGTGACGACAACCGGATCTGCCCAAGTTATAGATCGTTTAACAGAATTATACAAATTAGTGTCTAGGGATTTCTACCGAATAAAACTTAGTTCACCATGCTCAACAACAGAGTTGGCTGGCAGTAGAAAGGCAGTCGTGGCTTTGGTACAATTGATCCCTTCGTGGACCAGTAGCTCTTGCTTCTCATCGACTGCCTGAGGGAGTCCTTTCTTTGGCGTCTCCGCCAGATGTGCTTCCAATGCGGGGGGACCTGAATCCAGCTTGATATCTATGACACTCAGAGAACTGTTATTTTGGATGGGAGAAAAATGTATGGATGTGTTATCGAGGGTGGACTCTTCGTTTGGCCAAGTGACACGGCCTTTGGAAAAGTCAAGGGATGCGCCACTGGCTGTTAGGAATGGGACTCCTAATATAGGAATGGAGTTATTTTCCTGTGGTCCCAAATCCTGAAAGTTAGTGGTGATACTTGTGTCGTTAACCTCGATTTCAACGTCCCGAACACTGCCCTCAGTGTCAACCAGATTACCATTAGCTAAGATAAGCGATTTCCGATTTTCAATGTCAACTTGTAACTGCATCTTTGCAACATCTTGCAAAGTGAGTATGTTGTTGGATGCCCCAAAATCGCATGATGCTGGAGTGTCGATGTTATTGATTTTACAATTAATGACAAGTTCGTTGCGGTTTCCCGAAGTGTCCGCCCCAAGGCGCTTTCCCTGTTCAAGGGGGTTCTTTTCAGTGTTGCTCGGTAAGGTGCCTTGGGTGCGCTCGGAAACCACTTGAGCCAATTGGCCCAATTATGCCTCCAGTTTGCGCATCGAGGCGGCCTGATTTGTCATGTTGGTATGGGAAATCTCAACAAACTTCTCAAACATCTCTTCCAAAGAATTTTTCTTAACGATGGGGGGCCTTTGGGAATAATTCGGTTGAGGCGGTCGCGGTTGGCTACCGGAAGCATACACATCGTTTTGATGCCGCCCCGGTTGCCATCTTTGGCCAGATGTGTTAGGATTCCAAGAAAAGTTGGGGTGATTTCTCACCCCCGGGTTGTAAGTATTCCCGTAAGGCACTCCCTTGTTTTGATTGGAAACAAAATTAACGGATTCATTCAAAAACAAAGATTCGTCTTGTACCTCAACTCCTAAGCATTCTAAGCTGTGATGATCGGTGGTTCCGCACCCTTGACATGATATTGCCATCACTGGGGCGGCAGGAGCAGGCTTGGGGATATCCAAGGAAAACACTCCACTGCTGCTTCGTGGGATGTTTCTTCCAGCGGTCCAGTAAGCACTGTGGGTTGTGGTGTCTTGTAAGACTTTCAGAGCATCATCTGGAGCAAGATTCATGATGGTTCCTCCGGAGGCAGCATCGATCATGGCTCGGTGGTGGGGATCAATAGAAAAGTAGAAACTTTGAACGGGATTCCACGTTTGGAATCCATGATTCGGGCACTTCCTCAGCAGCTCGTTAAAATGCTCCCAAACTTCGGCTAAACTTTCTTGATCGGCTTGCCGGAAGTTGGCTATTGCTTGCCTCATGCTCACGATCCGATCCACCGAATGGAACTTAGCTAGAAATTTTGTGGTCAAAGCCTCCCATGTGGGGGCTGTTCCAGGTGGGAGGGAGTGAAGCCATGTCTTGGCTTTGTCCCTTAATGAAAAAGGGAAGAGGCGGAGCTTGACTGTTTCGTCTGGGATTCCAGCATAGCGGAACGTGGCGCAGATTTCGTAGAATTCTGTAAGGTGAAGATGGGCGTCTTCAGTGGCCATTTCGGAGAACTGAGCGTTGTTCCGAATGATATTCAGAATAGCTGGTTTAATCTCGAACTGTGGATTGGTGATAGCAGGTCCGAAACCGGGGTATATGCTCCCGATAGTAGGTGTAGTATAATCCCTCATGGTGCAGACCTGGGGAGGATTCACTTCATTTTCGTCATCATTTCGATCGACATGAGGTATCCCTCCAAATCGGTTGCCTGCATCAATATTCAGCTAATTGGGTCAAAAATGATGGCTGCAGCACATCTTCGTGCTAGGAGAGTACGTTCGATCTCTGGGTCGTAGGTGACAAAATCTCTTGTATCTCGGCCTTAAATTCACTGTGGCAAACACTACACACTAGAAGGAAACAACAGTCAAAACGAAACAATACTAAATCTTATAACAATATTGGAAGTCATCCGAAGTCGCTCTATAGTTGCATTCCCCGGCAATGGCGCCAAAAACTTGATGCGTGTAATTCGGCAAGCGCAACGGTCGCACAAGTAATAAAGTTTTGGGAATAAATTACCGAGTGTCGGTCTCTTGAGGAATGCAATTAGCATTGAATGGCAACAATACCGAGAATATCGTTATGAGAGTTAAAAATAGAACAAAAAGGAAATAGGGGACTAGGGAGATTGTGGATGTTTGATCTACTGAACTAGTAAAAGCTATGCGGGTCGAAGGCACCGCTTCGCAAGGTGAAGTGGGTTTTTTGGCCGCGATGCCGAACTTCAGTTGGGCGAGTGGAAGGGAAGTTAATGGATTGCAGTGTTCTTGTGTGGATTGCAATCGGACAAGACACGGGAATGAAGTGGATGTGGGGTGAGCGAGGCGCATTCACAGACAAAACTCACAAGCATAAGAAGATACTAACATTCCATTAACTATAAAATAAACTTGATGTTCAGGGATGGATGTGTTCATTACACTGCTCAAAACATTCATAACACAGAGGAAGGGGAAGAGGAGTAAACCAAAAGAGATTGAAGATCCACCGCGGGTCGTGGCCGGAGTAGCGAGTTATCAGTCCACTTCCGGGCTCAGTCCAAGGAGGCTTCCGGTACCAATGAGCTGTCACCTCGAAGGCCTTTAAGTCCATTCTTTAGGTTATCTACTTCACCAACTCCGCATGAAAGCTTGGATTTGAAGTCAGCAATGGTCGAGGGCTTCACCGGAGAGTTGAAAAGCTTCGAAGTAGTTGGCAATGGCTTCCCGACGAAGGTGGAAGTGATGGAGCAGCTGGAGAAGTGAAAGGGCGATTCCCGCGCACTCTCCGATCGCAGCAAAATGACAGGCGTTGACCTAAAATGCGCAGCAGGGCCTTAAATATGGAGGCAACAGAAGCAGTGCGCACGATCAGTGGCGCACGACCAGTGGTCGTGCGCACTGTAGGTCGATGATCGTGCGGCTTTTCTAAATAAACCTGCAACCTGGACAAGAAGCATCAGCATATACGCGCATGAGCAGTGGCTCACGACCAGTGGTCGTGCGCACTACGGCAAGTGCTCGTGCGATTACCGAGACAGGATTATGAAAAAGGGGGTGTAATGTGCACAATCAGTGGCGCACGACCAGTGGTCGTGCGCAGTAAGTCCAGTGGTCGTGCGTAGTACTCTTGCATCGTCGGAGTCTCCCGAGCAGTTCCAGAGCACGCACACGACCACTGTACCAGCCGAAGGGGCAGATAGGCCACCAGAACGTGCACACCACATCCCCGAGATAGGGCTAAAGAATAACAACAAAATAGAAACACAGAAAGTACACAAAAGCGGGCCTACAGTGCACTTAATCATGAAATAGGTACATAAGCACAAATAAGCAATAAAGGCTCTCAAGTGTAGTGCTAAGACGATAAAACTAGCCCGGATGAGTCCAAAAATCAGTGTAAAATGTGGACTCATCATCTGTCAGTTGGAGGAGTACACACCCGTGTCCCATCTTGGCACGAGCGTGTCGGGTCGGGTCGACGAACATCGAGCGCAGAATGTCGAGCGCGGTTACACGAGCGTGTCGGGAATGACTGACACGGCCGTGTTGGGTTGGCTGACACGGGCGTGTTGGGTTGGCTGACATGGGCGTGTTAGGTCAATTTTTGACCATTTTCTGAAAAAATTCAGAAATCAAAATTAAGCTATGTTAGAAATAATATTTACAAACAGGAGCAATTTATTAAATAAAACTAACTAAAAATGGCAAAACTAAACAAAAATAATATAATAAAAACACAGAAAAATGCGTATATTTACAACTCATCAAATGCCCCCATACTTTATCTTTTGCTATTCCAGAGCAAAAGTTGGAGATGAACTTATAAGGAATTAAATAAATCCTATGTTTTGCTACCGTTTGAATTATTTGAAAGTAAGATCAAAATAAACATCCGGGGTTAAAGAATTAAATCCTAAATTATGAAAATATTTTAAATAGAGGAAGAGTTTCAAAAAGACTTCTAGATAAAACAAATAGAAAGCAAAAATTTATTTTTGTTAGTTTAACAAAGATAGATTGAAATTATATAAAAAACTTTATCTTAAAAGAAGTTAAAGAAAATAATGTAATTTAAAAATTATGCTCTCAAAAAAATTTAAATTAATTCAAGAATCATTGAGATAGGCTAAGTGGTTTGTTGGTTTATGAAGAGGGTTTGGATTTAAAGGCGAGGTAATTTTTTCTCAAACCTCAGCATATATTTTTTTGAATGTTCAGGAAAATGAAATCTTATTTTCCTAACATATAATAATTATTTTTTCTTTCTTCATAAATAATAAATAACCCAATGTATTTTTATAGGAGTACTGAATTTTATCCTCTTACTCCGCAACATAAAATCTTTTTAAATATTTGAAAGTGCAGTTAGATCTGATATACTCTAGAGGGGGTGAGTAGAGTATGTGGTGTTTGAAAACTTTATACAACAATTGTTGTAATCTAAGTGAACAGGGAAGCAATTATTAAATCTAATCACAGAATAACCTACAACATAAATTAATCACAGATCTAAACTAATCACAAAACAATCACAGCCAGAAACAAAAGATAAAGACAAGCAATCCAGAAGACACAAGAAGCTATAGTGGTTCCCCTAAACTTGGGTACATCCACTCTTCTACCACCCTAGGTAGGAATCCACTGCAGGATGAGTTGATCAGGTGTCCTGGGCACTAATGAGCTTTTGATAAGTTGCTCAAAACCAAATCAGATTTTTTTATCAGGTGTCTTGCCACCAATGAGCTTTTGACAAGATGCTCAAAAACCAAACACAAACTTTTGAAGGGAGTTTGAGAACCCCTTTACAGAGATGGGGATGAGAGAGTTATGGAAGTCTTCTCTTTCTCAAAATAGCTGAGAAGACTATGTGGATTTGATGTTGTCAAAGCTCCCCCTGAGTCCTTGAGATGTTCAGGAAAAGAAGCTTTGATGTAGGGTGATAGGCCTTCAAAAGTTGATCTCCAGCAAATGATGATTTCAGCAATAGCTGAAATGTTAGGTGTCTGGAGTCTTTGAGAGATGTTGGCCTTCAACACTTGAGTCACAAGAGATCAGAAAATTTCAGATGGTTGATCTCCTTGGATGTATGTTCTTGAGAGAATTCTTTGAGACAGAGAATATTTTGTTCTTGTTCTTCTTGTGTGTATTCTGAGTGATCAGTGATTGAGAGATTCAAAAAATCTTGTCTTTTATTCTCTAGTACTGAATAGAAAAACATCCTCTGTCAAGAATAGTCATTGCCTGACATTAATTGTATCCTTAATTGCAATTGTCTTCTGGGGGGAAGTCCACAGAAATATTCCTTGAAAATCCCTTGAAACTTGGTCCAGAAATAAATGAAAACGGCTAGAAAATCTTCTGAATTAATTACTGAATAACTCCTTAATTGATCTGAATTTGAATCTTGAAAAATCCTTTAACTCACCAGAAAACGTCGAACTGAGCTCTGCTATCGTCGAACTGAGCTCAGCGATTTGGACTTATACAACAACAAAAACCGTCGATCTGAGCTCAAAGATCGTCGAACTGAGCTCAGAGATAGAGATCCAATACTGAGTCAAGATCGTCGAACTGAGCTCGCAGATCATCGAATGGAGTTCGACGATTTGTTGAAGTTGAGCTCAGCGATCGTCGAATGGAGTTCGACGATCTGTCGAAGTTGAGCTAGACGATCGTCGAATGGAGATTGACGAATCGTCGTGCTGAGCTTGACGATATGATTTAGTCTCAAACTGAAAATTCTGGATCTTGAGGGCAGCTTCCAAACCTAGTCTTCTAACCCTTAGACTCAATTCTAATTGACCTTTAGATCTATACAGGAGGTTAAACACAGGTTTCCTAGAGACATAGTGATCCTGTCCCAAATTAGTAATAGGGTGTTCCAACAATCTCCCCCTATTTGGGCTAGGATTACTATTTACAGAATTTGGAAAAAGAATTAAACAACATACACAGCAGTAAAACAGAAAAGCAATAAGCTAGACATTACAGAACCACAGATATATATCATCCCAGATAATAATAAGAAGTCAAGATGATTGTCACCTTACATAGCCATTTCTTCTCCTTGCTCTTAATGAGTTTGATTTCTCTATTGGGGTTTAGAGCTTCCTTCTTTGATCTTGTATCATCTGCTGCACCTAAAGAGGTTTGCTGTTTGGGCCTGGGAACTACAGCTTTAGGATGCAGCTCCATGTATCTATCAGAATCAAAGAATTTACTTGAAGCATATCTTTCCAACTCTTTCTTTCTCTATTCAGATAATGTAGTGATGTTGGAGGAGTCTTTGCCTTTCTCTCTAGCTTTCTTAATCTGGTCCAGTGCAGCAAGCTCTTTCATCCTTGCAGTCCAAGCAGTTGGATTGTTCTCAGGATCTTCAAATGGCACTGGTGGATCATATCTATTTGATGGATTATCCTGAGGAGGCCTAGATGAAACTACTTCCTTCAGTTTATATGGAAAAGGACCAGAGGTTGTGTCAGATGAGATTTGTGCTTCCCTGGAGTAGGGATGTTGCCTTGAATATCCTTTAGAATAAACCTGGAATTCTCTTTGATTTCCTCTATAGTTTCCTCTTCTGGATTGAGAGCCTCGAGACTGGCTTCCCCTATGATAGGATCTGGCATGAGGCTGATAGGGGGTTTGACTTCTAGCATAGGGTTGAGCAGCCTAACTTCCACCTGCACCTGCATCAGGAGGAGGTGGTGGAGGAGGATGACGATGTTGAAATTGAGAAGAGCCTTTTTCATACTTCCTCTTTTTCTTCATTGCTTTGAGTTGGTTCTTTGAATATTGCATACAGTGCTCAGTTATGGGGCAGTCATGAAGAATATAATATGGAATGTCATTATTGTCCTTGACCTTGGCTGGAGGTACTCTCTTCATGGCTTTGCTCCTTGCCTTTCTCTTTCTGGCAATGGTAGCAGAAGAATCATCAGAATCTGTCTTGAACTCATCACTTTCAAAACTTTGATCATCATAAAGAGCATCAATCCTTTTCATCAAATCTTTCTTGAGCTGGGTTGAAGCAGATGAGGCAGCAGAGGTTGGAGCAGTAGCAGATGCAACACTTGTATCAATTGTAGTTGAAGTAGAAGCAAAGGTTGAAGCAGCAGTAACATCAGCAGATACTGAAGTTGTGGCAGTAGTAATAACAGCAGTTGGTGCAGCAACAGTTTCACTTTCAGAAACAACAATATCAGTAGCAGGAATATCATCAAAAAACACAGAAGGCTCAAAATCATGTGCCTCTGTCATAAGGATATCAGCAGAAACTGGAATAACAGTAGCAGCAGCACTGACAGCACTAATAGCAACAGATACATCAATGTTATCTTCAGCAGGAGGACAACAGCATCAGAAATAGCAACCATGCTTTCAGCAGGAGTAGCAACAGCATATACTGAATGGAAAAAGGAAGTTATGATGATGGGGTCACAACAAGAGAAGGGCACAAGGGCCTTGGAGAGATCCTCTAGAGGCTGGACAGCAACTCTCTCTGGAAAACAAGCTTTCTCTGGAAGACAACTGAGATACAGTGAATCAAATACTGAGAGCAGAGACCTGAGGTCTATTGAGAGGACTGCAACAGGAGGTGGAACTGGATCTTGAAGAGCGGCAGCAGCAGCAGCAGCAACAACAAAAGCTGAAGAAATAGCACACACAATAGACAAGCTCACTTCATAGGGCATCTCCCCCTACCTAGATTCAGACAGAGCTTGATCAAGGCACACTGCTAAAGGGGCTGCCCGAGGGAATAAAAAGGAGAGCCTGGCAGAAAGAGCTGCCACTGACTGGTGTAATGGAGCCAAGGAGGTCTCCAAAAGAAGAGATAGCCTGGGGGCTAGCAATTCATATATCCTGTCAGTAAGGGCTGGAAGATCTACTTGCTCAGCAGTGACTGGAGCAGAGGTAGAGGATGGAGTTGGAGCTATTGGTGATGGTAGATGAGAGCTAGTGTATTGGGGAAGAGATGGTTGAGGTGTGGGTATAGTGGTGATGGAGGACAGTGGGATGGAGATAGATGGTGTGAAGGTGGGTTGATCAATGATCTCTTGCAGAAGGTCTTGGTAAGAGGTTGATGATGAGGGTAGCTCAGGAGGTGAGGAGGGTGAGTCATCCATGAAGGAGTCATCAATGAGATTGAATGAGGGAATGGAGGGTGATGTGGCAGAGTCTGGTTGAGAGTAGGAGTATAATGGATGGAATGGTTCTTCTGTTGTTGGTAGAGTTGGAGATGGTATAGATGTTGGAGAAGTGCTGGAGATGATGATAGTGGATGGAGTTTGAATGGTGGATGGAACTTGAAGGGTGGATGGAACTGGAAGGGCGGGTGGAACTGGAGGAGGTGAAGAGGCAGCAGCAGGCAAGTCATCTGCAGGGGCAGAGACTTGAGGGGAAGTGACTATGGCAGTCCTGGTGCCTGAAGATGTGCTGGAAGAGGGCCTGCTGAGCTTGGTGATCTGCCTGTTCCATTTACCAAAAAGGGCACAAGACAGTCTCTTGGAAGCATTTATGTGTATCCCAGAAGATACTAGCAATGCAGGGCATTTGTTCTGCAGAAAAAGGCCTAAAATCCTTCCAAAATTCACAAAATTCTTATTGATTTTCTTTTTAATTAGGTCAAAGAAGACCTCTCCCCAGTTCAGATTCTTCTTGTCCACTATAGCTCCCATTAATCAGAGCTGATACCTAGAAATGGTATCATGGGCGGAGTGCTTAGCCAACAGAACTTTCTCAGCCACATCAGCCAGGAATCTGTATTCCCCAGACAGATTCTTCTTCAGCAGCTTGCTAGGGTTAGCCTCAGAATGACCCATTCTTGCAAGCAAGTCAGCATATTCTTCTCCAGATAAATCAGCAGAGTCTCCACCAGTACTTAACTCAAAAACTTCTATCAGAATTGCTGGGGTCAAGGGTACCTAGGTGCCAGAAATTGACCCAATAATTGTGTTTTGATCCTGGTTGTGGGCAGTGTAGACCCACTCTTTAATCTCATTAGCAGCAAGTTTAATCCTTGTGTTCATGATTGCAGCAAGTTTCTACTCTTTGAATAACTCTAAGATGTCCTGGAAAACCTGATCTGTTGTGCTGAAGGACTCCATGTCAATGTCAAAGCCGACATCAAATTTCATGGCGGCAAGAACAACAACTGAAACGACCATTGTTACCTGCAAAGATTCAACAAACAAAACGACCAAGTGTAGAAATGTTTGGAGGGAAAGAAAGTTTTTGCAGAGAAATCGAAAGCGCAAAGGGAGAACGATGGCGAAAAATGAAATTTATATTAGGGTTCGACGCAGAAAAGGAAAGATCGTTGAACTCAGTTTGACGATCGGGGCTTCTAAAGGAATCTGAAGAGTCTTCAACATCGTCGATCTCCGTTCGACGATATTGGAGATCGTCGAGCTCTGTTCGACAATCGTTCAGAGAACAAAATCGTCGAGCGCCGTTCGACGATCGCTGACCGAAAGAGGTAGTTCATACTATCTGAGAAACGCTGAACTCAGGTCGACGATTTCAGAAATCTTCGATCTCCATTCGATGATCTGGGGGAAAATCGTCGAGCGCAGTTCAGAGACCAGAAAAGCTCTAGACACTAAGAAAAATCAAGATGTTTTCCTAGTCTTGGTCAATTTTTAAACTTTTAAAATCTTGGATATTATTTTAGACTTCCTCCATCTAACATTCCTAACTGATTTAGGAAGAAGGTGTGTTTATTTTCATCCAAGGGCTTGGTGAAAATATCTCCCCTTTGTAAATTAGTTGAGATATATTGTAGTTCAATTTTATTCTTTTCTACATTATCCCTTAAGAAGTGATGCCTAATCTCTATGTGTTTTGTCCTACTATGGAGGACTGGATTTTGAGCTATAGAAATAGCACTGGTGTTATCACAAAAGATTTTAGAATTCTCTAAGTTGTAGCCATAGTCTAGGAGTTGGTTTTGAATCCACAAGATTTGTGAACAACAACTGCCTGCAGCCATATATTCAGCTTCAGCAGTTGAAGTTGACAAAAAAGTTTGTTTCTTACAAAACCAAGAGACAAGTCTGTCACCAAGGAACTGACAAGTTCCACTGGTGCTTTTCCTGTCAATTCTGCATCCAGCATAATCAGCATCAGAAAATCCAGTTAAATCAAATGCTGAATCTTTTGGATACCAGAGTCCTAGATTTGGACAACTCTTAACATACCTGAGAATCCTCTTTACTAATGTTAGGTGTGACTCTCTACGGCTTACTTGGAACCTAGCACATATACATGTAGCAAACATTATATCTGGTCTACTAGCTGTAAGGTACAGTAAAGAGCCAATCATTGCTCTATATGTTGTGTGATCAACAGGTTACCCATGTTCATCAGCATCCAATACATCATTGGTAGGCATGGGTGTTTTCATGCAAGATGCTTCAGACATACAAAATTTCTTAACCAATTCATTTGCATACTTGGTTTGAGAAATAAAGATGCCTTCAGCATGTTGTTTGACTTGCAATCCTAAGAAGAAGGATAGCTCACCCATGCTACTCATTTCAAATTTAGAATGCATCAGGTTGGAAAACCTTCTGCATAATTTTGAGTCAGTAGAACCAAAAATAATATCATCTACATAGATCTGTACTAGACGGATATGGGACTTATGGGTTCTAATGAAAAGAGTTTGGTCTACTCTACCCCTCAAAAATCCATTTTCTAAAAGGAAGCATGCTAGAGTCTCATACCATGCTCTAGGAGCTTGCTTGAGACCATATAATGCTTTGTTCAATTTAAAAACATAATCAGGATAAGTTGGAGAGATAAAACCTGGAGGTTGTCTGACATATACTTCTTCTTTGATGTCTCCATTTAGAAATGCACTTTTGATATCCATCTGATATACCTTGAATCATTTATGTGCTGCATAAGCGAAAAAGATTCTGATGGCTTCCAATCTTGCAACTGGTGCAAAAGTCTGGTCATAGTCTATTCCTTCTTCTTGAAAATATCCTTGAGCAACTAGCCTTGTCTTGTTCCTTACAATTACTCCTTGATCATCCAGTTTGTTTCTGAACACCCACTTTGTTCTAACAATGGAGTGATCCTTAGGCTTTGGCACTAGTTCCCACACTTTGTTCCTTTCAAATTAATGCAACTCTTCTTGCGTTGCAATGATCCAGTGTGGATCTTGCTCTGCATCTTGAATGGACTGAGGTTCAATTTAAGATAGGAAGCAGGTGTGCAACATGTTTTGGTTGACCTGATTTCTGGTTTGCACACCAGCTGAGGTGTCTCCAATTATTTGGGAAATTGGATGATCTCTTGATGTTACTAAATCAACAGGGGGTGTTGATTGTTCACCAACCTGTGTTGTTGTTTCCTCTTGTGGTTCAACAACTGGCTCTTCAGGTTGTTCTTCAATATGTTGAATACTTTCTTCATCTTCACTGCTTTCATCCTTCTGAGTAACCTGTAACTTGTTCAAGTCTTCAACAAGAGAATGTTCCTGCAAAGGTTCTATGGTAGAAGAGATCTTCTCCTTGAAATACATGTTAGATTCATCAAATGATATATGAACAAATTCCTCAATTTTTAGAGATGATTTATTATAAACCCTATAAGCCTTGTTGATCATGGAGTATCCCAGAAACACTCCTTCATCAGCTTTAGCTTGAAATTTTGCTAAATATTTCTTGTCATTATTATGTATGTAGCAAATACAACCAAAAACTCTAAAATAATAAACTTTAGGTTTCTTTCCTTTGAGTAATTCATAGGGAGTCTTTCCCTTTAGTTTATGTATCAAACTTCTATCCAGCACATAGTTGGAGGTGTTCACTGCCTCTGCCCAAAAGGATAGAGGAAGGTGAGCATCTGACAACAATGTAGTGGCAGATTCAATAAGGGTTCTATTTTTCCTTTCAGCTACCCCATTTTGTTGAGGATTTCTAGGAGATGAGAAAGTATGACTGATCCCTTCACTTTGACAGAACTCTTGCATAAGAAGAGAATCAAACTCTATCCCATGATCACTTCTGATCAGGGCAATGTGAGTATTGAACTCAATCTGTATACATTTGAGAAACTCTGTCAGACGCTTAAAGTTATCAGACTTCTTCCTTAGAAAGAACACCCAAGTGAATCTAGAGAAGTCATCTACAACTACTAAAGTGTAAGATTTCCCTCCCAGGCTTTGTACTATGATGGGACCAAAAAGATCCATGTGTAACAGATATAATATCCTAGGTGAATCACTCTTATTAAGTGACTTAAAACTATTTTTAGTTTGCTTGCCTAATTGACAAGCCCTGCAGAGTCCTTCCTTCTTGTAGGGGCCAGAAGATAGTCCTTTAATAAGGTTGTCCTTGGATAGCCTAGCAATAGTTCTAAGGTTTAGGTGTCCTAGTCTCTTATGCCATAAAATATTTGGTCAACAAACAAAATTGAACAGGCAAATATCTACATCTGTTGAAATAAAATCTACTAGATAGATGTTACCTTTCCTTTTACCTGTCAACACAGTTGTGTTGTACTCTGACTTGATTTTGCATAATGCTTTGTTGAAGGTCACCTGGTAGCCTTCATCACATAGCTGACTGATGCTTATTAAGTTGTGCTTCAGTCCTTCCACATAAGCTACCTTCTTGAATGTTACTGATCCAATCTGTACTGCACCATATCCTTTAGTTTGTCCAAAGTTTGAATCACCAAAGATAACCTTGGGTTCAGGCTTGGCTCTAAAGGATGTGAGGTTGTCCTTGTTTCCTGTCATGTACTTAGAGCACCCACTATCCAAGTACCATTGCTGGTTAGATGTTGGATAGGTCTTCACCTGCACATAAGATAATTCATTTGTTTTTGACCCAGTTTACCTTGGGCCTAGGATGATAACCTTTAAATTCTGAAATAAAAGACATCCCAGGTTGACTCTTATAACCTTCAGGATGATATCTCCTTGGAGGTATAATCCATTCAGTATAAGGGTTAAAGATTTGGGATGAAGGACCCTTAGGATTGGATTTTGATTTGCCCTTGAAAGAATTTCCTGAGCTCTGACCTCTGTTCGACGATCGTGGAGCTGCGTTCGACGATCTTGGGTTAGATCGTCGAGCTCCGTTCGACGGTCAACTATGGCAGAGTTCAGGAACTTGAGATCGTCGACCTGAGTTCGATGATTTTGCCTGAGATCGTCGATCTGCGTTCGGCGATCGTCGATCTCCGTTCGACGATTTCTGCTGGGACTTAGTTTTCTTGGGCAGATCAGAATTTTTCCTAGCTACCTCTACAACTCCCTTTCCTTTATCAGAAATGAACTTAATTGGAGTTTTTAGAACTATGGGTTGGCTGGATGAAGCACCCCAGCCCAGTGTACTATTAAATCTGGAGTTCACTGTGCTTGTGATGTCCATCAGCTTGATACTTCTCCCATTAAGGGATTCTTCAAACTTCTTGGCCTCAGATAGCTCACCTTTCAATAAAGCTATCTACTCCCTACAACACTCCAACTCCTGAGAGAGTTTGAGATTTTCTGACTTTAAGGTATTATGTTCAGATAAATGATTTCTGAGAGAGATAATTTCTTTCTCAGATTTTAGCAGGTCTAAACATAATGCTTTAAACTCAGATTTAAATTCCTCTGAGTTGAAATCAAAAGAACTGATTACCTGATCTTCATCAAGTTGAGTCTCTGAATCTGACTCTGACTCTTCTTCATCTGAATTATGTTGTGAGGCATTGATTGCCATCATGCAGAACTCCTTCTCTTCTGCATCATCTTCATCATCACTGGAGCTGGATGAGGCTTCTGACTCCTCTTCAGTCTCACTCCAGGATTCAGCAACAAACCCCTTTCTTGTGTGTTTGTTTTTGCTTATGGAGGGTTTGTCATTGCCATTCCTCTTGGATTCTTTCTCCTTTCTTCTTTCTTTCTTGTCCCTTCTGTCCTTGTTTTTGTTTTCTGGACAGTCAGGAATAATGTGCCCTGGTTTCCTGCAACCAAAGCAGATAATTTCCTTATTATTAATTGACTTATCAAACCTTGGCTTATCATGCTCCTTGTATGATCTCCTTCTGAAGTCCTTTCTGGCCATCTTGTAAAATCTTTTGGCCAACAGACTGAGCAGTTCGTCATTTCCTGTGACTTTGTCTTCAGGCTGATCTTTAGTTGCCTTGAAGGCTATTGTCTTTTCTTTTCTTGTGGCTGGTGAGGCAGCCTTCTGTTCTTCTTCTCTATTCTTAATGAGTAGCTCATAAGATTTGAGCTTACCCAATAGAGCTTCTGTTGTGATCTCATTCAAACTTCTGGCATCCTTGATTGGCCAGATTCTTTGAATCCCAGGTGCTACGGAAGCACATTAGAATTTTGTCATTGAGTTCAGTTAGTGAGATCTCTTTATCCAAGGTTCTGAGTTCACTGCCTATTAGACTGAGCCTGTTGTACATATCTCCAACTGACTCAGCTTCTCCCTTCTTGAAATTCTCATATTGATATATGAGGTGGGATATCCTGTCCTTTCTCTCATCAGCTGAGCCTGAGACTATTTCAGAGAGTTTATCCCAGATTTCCTTTGCTGAATTGCATTCAGCCACCTTTTGAAAGTTGTCATCAGACATTGTTTGGGATAAGATGTTCATAGCCTTGGCATCAGCTACCTTCCATTTCTTGATATCAGCATCTGTTCCTGATGGAGGTGGAACAGCATTTGTACTTGAGTTCTCTGGAGGTCTTGGACAAACTGTCAAAACAGAGTTAAAAATATCCTCGTCAATAGAATTCATGTAAAATCTGATCCTTGCTTTCCAAAGTGCAAACTTGGATAGATTGCACATTGGAGGTCTGGTGCTAGCATAATCTTTGTTTTGGGCCATGATTTGTGAAAACAAAACCTGATAATAGACTCAAAAGAAAACAGATCTAACTAGAAATCTTTGGGTTCAGGTGTTAGCCTGTGCAACCACCAAGGTGTGGTATGTTTAACCAACCTCGCTCTGATACCAATTGAAAGTGTAGCTATATCTGATATACCCTAGAGGGGGGGGGGGGTGAGTAGAGTATATGGTGCTTGAAAACGTTTTACAACAATTGTTGTAATCTTAGTGAACAGGGAAGCAATTATTAAATCTAATCACAGAATAACCTACAACATAAATTAATCACAGATCTAAACTAATCACAAAACAATCACAGCTAGAAACAAAAGATAAAGACAAGCAATCTAGAAGACACAAGGAGATATAGTGGTTCCCCTAAACTTGGGTACATCCACTCGCCTAGCACCCTAGGTAGGAATCTACTGCAGGATGAGTTGATCAGGTGTCCTGGGCACCAATGAGCTTTTGATAAGGTGCTCAAAAACCAAATCAGATTTTTTGATCAGGTGTCTTGCCACTAATGAGCTTTTGACAAGGTGCTCAAAAACCAAACACAAACTTTTGAAGGGAGTTTGAGAAACCCTTTACAGAGATGGGGATGAGAGAGTTATGGAAGTCTTCTCTTTCTCAAAACAACTGAGAATACTATGTGGATTTGATGTTGTCAAAGCTCCCCCTGAGTCCTAGAGATGTTCAGGAAAAGAAGCTTTGCTGTAGGGTGATAGACCTTCAAAAGTTGATCTCCAGCAAATGATGATTTCAGCAATAGCTGAAATGTTAGTTGTTTGGAGTCTTTGAGAGATGTTGGCCTTGAACACTTGAGTCACAAGAGATCAGAAAATTTCAGATGGTTGATCTCCTTGGATGTGTGTTCTTGAGAGAATTCTTTGAGACAGAGAAAATTTTCTGACTTTAAGGTATTATGTTCAAAAAATCTTGTCTTTTATTCTCTAGTACTGAATAGAAAAACATCCTCTGTCAAGAATAGCCGTTGGCTGACATTAATTGTATCCTTAATTGCAATTGTCTTCTAGAGGAAAGTCCATAGAAATATTCCTTGAAAATCCCTTGAAACTTGGTCCAGAAATAAATGAAAATGGCTAGAAAATCTTCTGAATTAATTGCTGAATAACTCCTTAACTAATCTGAATTTGAATCTTGAAAAATCCTTTAACTCACCAGAAAACGTCGAACTGAGCTCTGCTATCGTCGATCTGAGCTCAGCGATTTGGACTTATACAGCAACAGAAACCGTCGATCTGAGCTCAAAGATCGTCGAACTGAGCTCAGAGATAGAGATCCAAAACTGAGTCAAGATCGTCGAACTGAGCTCGCATATCGTCGAATGGAGTTCGACGATTTGTTGAAGTTGAGCTCAGCGATCGTCGAATGGAGTTCGGCGATCTGTCGAAGTTGAGCTAGACGATCGTCGAATGGACATCGACGAATCATCGTGCTGAGCTCGACGATATGACTTAGTCTCAAACTGAAAATTCTGGATCTTGAGGGCAGCTTCCAAACCTAGACTTCTAACCCTTAGACTTAATTCTAATTGACCTTTATATCTATACAGGAGGTAAACACAGGTTTCCTAGAGACATAGTGATCCTGACTCAAATTAGTAATAGGGTGTTTCAACAATATTGGGTGCCTATATTTACGGAACGAAATCTTATTCCCATTAACATATGATCTTTTAAGGGATTAAATAGGGGTAATCATGCCAAGTAAGATATGAAAAAAAAACAGGTGGGTTTATATTTTTTGAAAGAAAACTAGATTTTAATAAAAAAAGTTTTGAGAGCAACCTTTTTAAAATGAACGTTCCTATGTTTCTAAAAGCATGAAGTAAAAATAATTGTAATCCGTGGTTGTTATTTTCTAACACAAAAAACGAGCTTTTATTTATAAAAATTAGAAGTGGTGCTGAAAAATAAATTCTCTATTATAAGAAAAAGACATAAAAAATTCTTTAAAACTTAACTACAGACACTTAAATCTATCAAACTTTAATTAATAAATGAAGAGTAAACAAAGAATAAGTAAAATTCGCATATAAATTAACTCGAAACTAGATTTTTGGAAAGTAAAAAGGGTTAGATATGTCATATTAGATTTTATTTGTTTCATAATAAAGGAATATTTTTGGGATTTTAGCGTTTTTATCTTTTTTAATTTTTTTATATTTATTATCGTTTTTTTTATTTTTATAGTTATTCTCGTTTTTAGGATTTTTTGATTTTCTAAATTAATTTTGATTTTTTAAGATTTTTAATAAGTTATTTACGAGAAAGGTGAGAGAAAGAGGTGTTATTTAAAGAAGTGAGGGGGGAAAGAGAAAGAGTTTTCTACAAAAATAGTTACAAAGTAAAATAACGATAATTTTTGAATTTTTGGTTTATAATTTGTTTTTTTGTTTTTTTTGTTTTTGAATTGTTTTGAGTATTTTTTTGTGTTTTATGAATTTTTCTGAGTTTTGTTTCTTGTTTTATGATTTTTTTTTTGAGTTTTTGATTGTAAAATTAAGAAAACTATTTTGAGTTTTTGATTTTTGTAATTTTTTTGTATTTTTCGATGGGTGCAGAAAATATAAGTGCAAAACAGGAAACTAAGAATACACCCCCATATTTAAATCCAACATTGTCCCCAATATTGCAATCAAAGTATGCAGAACGATAATATACAAAATATAGTATGGACAAAAATAAAAAAGGAGGGTAGAAGCTTCCCTAAGTCGAGTTCGGGGGAGGCTCGGGTTGATACCCTGCATTATTAATAACAAAAGAAAGAAAAATAACAGAAAAAATAAAAAAGATAAATTTGGCGAAATGTTTGCGTGTGTTAGGGGTGGCACCTGTGTGGGTGACTCGTAAGCTGACGTCTTAGCATATGTGTGCTACAGATATGCATTCCCCTAGCGCGCACAAGAGTGTGACGTACGCCGAAGTGCGAAAAATAGATATATAATTTTTAATAATAATAATAATAAATTTTATTTATAGTGTTTATTATTATTATTTTTTTGTAAAACGTTTTTTGGTTTCTGAAAAGAAATAAAACAAGGTAAAACAAAAAATATATATAAAAAAATGCTGGTTTTAGGAGAGAATTTTTTCTATAGATATATATATGTTAAAATAACAAAGTAGTATATATATAATTTTTTGTGTGTTTTTAGGTAGGTGTCTTTTTTTGTTTTGTTTTTTTGGGTTTTGTGGTTTTTTAGTTTGTTTAGGTTTTGAGTTTTGTAGTTTTTAGATTTTTGTGGGTTTTTTTGTTTTTGAAGTGTTTTTGGATTTTTTAGATTTTAGAGTTTTTAGTTTTATAGTTTTTAGTTTTTTGGATTTTTAGTTTTTATTTTTTTAGTTTTGTTTTTTAGTTTTTTTAAGTAGTTATTATTATTAGTATTAGTAGTATTAGTATTTTTTTGTTGGCCATTTTTTTAATTTTTGTGATATATATAAAATAGGTAAAATTAATGGGTCTCCAGAGTTCAAAATAATGACTCGAAAATCTCCCCGGCAATGGCGCCAAAAACTTTATGCTGACTAAAACTCCAAAAATTATTATGAACCTGCGGCGCCCCGGGCGGTTTTATTTGAGAAAAGTGGATTTGGTTTTATTTAGAAAACGGGGCGCCCAGATTTATTATTTGGATATAAAACAGATGAGATCGAGTTTTAATGAAAGGAGGCAAGTGCACCAATCGTGTGTACTACAGGATATTCCAGAGTGGAATATCGAGGTCGTATTGTTTTTGGGATCGGGTCGATTATTTCTACTCTTTCCTGAAGGGGACTATTATTTTACCAATATTTTATCTTGTCGGGATATTATATATAAAAATAGCAAAAAATAAAATAAAAGCTTTAAAAAAGTGGAGCTGATGAAAATCTTAGCGCAACCGCATCGAATTAAATTTGAACTAAAATAAACTTTCAATAAAAAGAGATCCTAAATTTCAAAGGAGGAGACTTGGCCGTGGAGGTTCCACTAAAATGAGCTCACCTAGCTCTAGGGATATCGCTCACCTGAACGCTAAGACTATTCGACCGAACGTAAGACCGACGAAGGATTCCTCTTAACGCCTGCATTACACTAAGAACCCCACTATTGGGTGGGGAACCCAATCCATTAGAGTTTGCGCTCCTCCTCTCTCGAGGGTTAGGGCGGAACTCTCTTTACTTAGGGGCGATCGGTCCATACGCATGGTTTCTCGGCTAGTTAGCGTATGGACTACGGAAATTGAAACCACACATCAATTATGCGGTTATACGCTTTGTAAACCCTAGGCAAAATATAAGTAATTTTAATTAATAAGAAAAACATGACCTTTAATTATTTAAAGCTATTTTATCTGTTCCAATGCTCTTCGATGCTGAGGGCTAAGAGCAGTTAGCCACTCATCAGAATGGTGACGGCTTGCGGTAAAAGCAATAGAATTAAAGCAGAAAATGAAAGAGATAAAAGAAATCATTAATTAAAGCAGGAAAGTGCGAGTCCTACTCAAATGAGTAGGACTGAAATGATAGTAGTAAAAGACATGTCCCTACTAAGACAAGTGGGCGGGAAAATAAAGCGGGTCCTACTCAAACGAGTAGGAGGAAATAAATGCTCACACTAACGCACTCTACTAGAAAGTAAACAAACCCACACACTCGACATAAAGTAAAACACAAGCACAAAAGTCCAACTCAAATGAGTAGGTGGAAAAAAAGACCTGTCATTTAACTCTTAACGAGTAGGCGGAAATAAATGCAACAAACTCACTCTACAGAAAGTAAAAACTCACACACACAAATCTTTCTCAAATGAGTAGGTGGAAAATAAAGACATGTCATTTAACTCTTAACGAGTAGATTGAAATAAATGCGCACACGCACACACTCTACTGAATTGGAATGAAGCTATAAATCTATCTCATACACACACGCACACGTACAAAAATAAGAAAAACTAAGTTACTGAAAAATAAAAACAACTACATTTCTACCGCTAGAATGCGGTACAAATGCATAAAAAGTGAAAATAAAAATTAACGAAGCAAAAGTTTTTGCAAATAAAAGCGAAAATTGAAGTGCTTGAAAAATTAAAGCGAATACATTTCTACCGCTAGAATGCGGTAGAAATGAATAAAATGAAGTCAAAAAGATTAAACCGGCAAAGTTTTAAAATGAAAATTGAAATGCTCGAAAAATTAAAACGGCTATATATTCATTTCAATAACTCCGTAAAAGTGCTGAAAAAGTGAAAATAAAGAAAAAAGGAACGAAATGTTTTACGAACTAAACACGAAAATCTAAGTTAGTGAAAATGGAAATCACTTTGAAAATGCTTTTACCGATCTATAGGAATGCATAAAAGGCTATAAAAATCCTAAGTCTAACAAAACTAAGTAAAACCAACTATGTATAAAAGCATGAAAATTAATCTCATACAAACACACACACCCATTTTAAAATAACAAAAATAAAAGCAAAACAAGTAAAAATAAGATTGTGTAAGGATTTGTTTCTTAGATTCATTCCAACATCATATAAAGAGACGAAAAAAAACATTTTATTAAGTAAAAAACGAGTTAAAAAAACACTAAAACAAAAGCTAAAGAGAGGGGGGGGGGGGAATATCCCTTACATAACATTAGGATTCATCTAAGCAGCAAAGCCCTATACAAAATGGCTCCCAAAAAGAAGAACAGGAATTCATACAACTGCTGGCTTTTTATAGGCAAGAGAAATTCATGGAACATGCCCTCTTACACGGGCGTGTCAGGTGGCGCGTCAGTACTGTACAATAGGTGACCATCGATTAGACGACAAAGTTGACTTCGGGGCCAAAAACGTGGCGGTCACACACCTGGTCACGGGCGTGACGGTGGGCGTGTCGGGGAGGTAGAACTGGGCGCAGGTCGCGTCGAAACGTCGCCGGTGCGGTCTTGTCTGCCAGGTGGAGGAGTACACGCCTGTGTCGCATCTTTACACGGGCATGTCGGGTCGGGTCGATGAACGTCGCGTGCAGAACATCGAGTGCGGTTAAACGAGCGTGTCGGTAATGACTGACACGGGCATGTCGGGTTGGCTGACACGGGCGTGTTAGGTCAATTTTTGACCATTTTCTGAAAAAATTCAGAAATCAAAATTAAGCTATGTTAGAAATAATATTTACAAAAAGGAGCAATTTACTAAATAAAACTAATTAAAAAAGGCAAAACTAAACTAAAATAATATAATAAAAAAATAGAAAATGCGTATATTTACAACTATCATCCCACTTCGGCGCAACCTCAGGCACCGAATCATCAAAAAATACGGCATCACCAGCCGAGTCACAAGAAAAAGGAGTAGCAAACTCAGGAAATAATTGTGGAGGGGCGATACTGCTCTCAAAATCAGGCATAGAACGAACAGACCCCGTCACAAAAGCATTCGCAGACACCACCCCGTCGATAGGAACAATCTCTGTGTCCTATATAGGAGCGTCCATGAATTCCTGATCCTTTTTTTACTGGCTACCACAAGAGTGACCATCATCACTCAAGGGAAGCTCGTAAAAAGGGAGCGAGGGACCCATGAAGGATCTGTATACAGCAAGAGATTCTTCCGTAATTTCAACGGGTAAAGAGCGAGCAAGATGAGCGATGTCAGTCATTGGGACAAGCAACACCCTAGTAGGCCTGTCCATAACAATCTTCTGCGAACGGGAGGCTGTCGTGCACACTCCCTCAGAGGGGGAAGGCTCACACAAGTGAGGGCAATCCTTCACCATGTGGCCTATACATTGACATAATAAACATCTAATGCAGTGCTCGGCTTTCATATCAGCCATGAAATCGATGCATCAGCGCAAAGCATCATAAAGACAGCACTCCGCAATGGAATACATCACAAACAAAAATAATTGTCGAAAAAGTGCTACACAGCTATAATAAAAATAGCTCAAATCTGCTAACTAAACCAAAAATCAGATAAGGGAAAAAAGAAATAAGAAAAATAAAAATTCTACCAATTAAAACAAAGAAGAAACATGAAATGTACAAATGGAAAGGGGCTTTGATCTACTATCTCCCTCTCCAAAAACTCATAGGACTGTGTTCTCCAGCAACGGCGCCAAAAACTTGATGCATTGGATGGCAAGTGTACCGGTCGCACAAGTAATATAAAATGGGTGAATTTCCCCAAGTATCGATCTCTTTAAGGAACACAGTAAGGTGGAGTTAATTTCGAGGAGGACTTGAGATTGAATTCCTTAGGTCGCAGTTAACTAAGGGGAATTTCGATGGTTGCGGAAACAAAAAATAAAACACTAAGAACTACTCCTATGCAATGCCACTATACGATGCTTCGCTAGGCCAGATGGAAGACTACACAGGCCGATAAGCACAGAATCGCTGGGAGGATGGACGAGTAGGCTTACAGATGAGGTTGTTAGGACGATGGAATGAGGGTCGAGAGCACCTCTTTTCTACGCACGCCTCTAGCAATTGCTAGAGTGGCCAAATCAGATGTGGTGGCGGATGAAATAAAGGCGCACCTCAAGCAAATAACATAAATATGAAATCACATTGACATGATTGTATAAATATGATTTACAAACTAAACACACTTCATCTAATATAAGATTTTAGGCTACACTATCAACAGCAAGAGAAGAAAAGTGTGCGAAATCGACCGGATCCGAAGTCCTGCAGAGGATTCACGGAAGGAATCGCTGGGTTGTCAATCTGCGTCCGGGCTATAGGAGGCTGTCACTCACTCCCAATGGACCTGTCTTCTTTGTGTCACAATCCGGAGGTGGATGACACAAACTTCTCCTAGCTTGATGTAGAAAGCTAGATCTAACTCTTCTTGAAGCTCAAGGATGAAGGATGATGCTGAGAGGAAGCTTCGGCTTGAATATGGCGTTGAAAGCTTGCCTGGAGCACCTCCCTAAGGTGGACGATGAAGGGAAATGGCAGAACCCTTCCTTGGAGGCGGAAAATGGCAGAGGAGAAAAACTCCATTCATGGAGGAAAATATGCCCTTTAAATAGAAGCAGGTCAGAAAATTAGGCACACATGGTTTGGCGCACGACCGTCCGTTAACCGTGCGTTATTAACTTGCAGGACAATCTTGCAGAAGATGAAGCGATGACCCGTGCATTTTACTTCGTGCACGGGCCCTTCCGCCCATGCGTGAAGGAAATCGCACGGGTAGCGACAAGCGCAGGAAATCAAGGAAATACAGTGGAACCGTGTGTTTTACTCGCGCACAGGCACTTCCGCCCGTGCGTGAACAAATCACACGATTAACTACAGAGAGCAACAAATAAAAAGCTACAGGAAAATTGTGTGTTTCCTTCGCGCACGGTTCCGAACAAACCGTGTGTTTCCTTCGTGCACGGTTCCGAAGAAACCGTGTATCAAGCGTGCGTTAAGAAATTCATCGAGTACAGTTCGACGTTTCTCCTGCACAAATAAAACGCACGATCATAAAGAACCATGTGACAAGAAAACACACGACCGTGCGTTTTCCTCAAACATGCATTCCAGCCTTGGGGAAAATGCACCACCTGCATACAAACAATTAAAATTAAAGAAGACCCTCCAGCAAAGCAGAAATGCAATAAAAGCAACTGGAAAGAGCCCCTGGGGAGCACCATGTTCCGACCCCCAACAACAGAATGCGAAATTGCACACCACAAGTGTCAAAACAATGCACTTAGCATGAAAAACTATATAAATGAAATAACAACGATAACATACTAAAAGTGAAGTGCAAATGCGTGAAAAATAGCTCATATGAGTCTGAAAAACCCTATATAAATCGGACTTATCGGTGACCACCAAGGTGCGCAACCAACCATACCGAAGACTTCATAGACCTTAGGAGAGGCCAATGGGTCACCAAGGACCCATTGGGGTCAACCCAGAAGGTCAAATTGACCAAAGTCAACTCAACGTAGGTTTAGGTCAAACAAGCCTAAATGGCTAGCTCAATCCCAAGCCATTTGGGCTAAGCCCAATTTGTGCGGCCCACTATCTTAGGAGGCTGATAATTACATAATTAGCTCCCCATTTTCTGGAAATGGTGACTAGGAGAGAGAAATGGGAGTTTTCTCAAGTTGGAGGAGAGAGAGAAGAGAGAGAAAATGGCCATTCATGGTGTTTGAATGCCCTTGACCCCTCATCTCTCTCTCAATTGATGATTATTAATCTCCCCTCATCAGTTAGAGGAGAACATGGTTTTCCCCAGCCTTTAGGTGGCTGAATTCAAGGAATATGCCAAGGCTGAATTCAACCTTTCATGGCCATAAATGGCTTTGAAGCTTAGGCCCTTCCCCTCCCTCGTTTGAGTGTTTTAAAAGCTTCACCAGGCAGAGGGGAGGAGTTTCCACACTTTTTCTGAAGGAATCGAGCCCTCCCATTGTATGGTTGTAACATACCCGAAGCTCCAAAATCCAACCATGGCGCACCACCACCAAACCCATCGTCAAACACGGTTGAAGGTCCTCCTCCACTCCTCCCTTCGTGGGCTAGATCTGTAAATCTTTTAAGAGAGAAATCGGGTTCAATTGAGCCCGATCGGCTAAGAGAAAATTCTTAAATTTCATGATTTTTCTACCTTGAGGGTTCGCCGAAAACCTCCCATCCGGCGGCCGTACCGCCGCCCGGCATAGCCCCCACCTCAACGAAGGTGGTGGCGGTGGTGGCCGGCGAGGGAGGTGGCCGGGTGGCCGGCAAATGGCCTTGGAACTACCTCCACGTCGGGCTAATTATGGCCTTTTGCTGGTGGAAGAAGACGATGTCAGGGCCGTCGGATCATGCTTTAAAATTCATGCATTAATTCTTTTTATTTCATTTTCTGTAACTATTATTAGGATGTATTAAATTAATTATTAAAAATACCTAGGTTCTCCTACAGTAAAAGTTGTCTACATGAAAGTTGTATCCCTAAGAGTCTAGTTTTATCTAAAATTGTTTTGAACCAATTTGGAGTTCAGGTCAGACCACAACACTCATTTTGGATGGTCTATACACAGGCTAGATCAGAGATTGTTTTGAGTGCCCCCATCAATCAACCCCTCCAAATGACTTGAAATTTTTGATGGGGTCCATTCATTCCTATACCTAGAACATATCCAAAAATGGGAATTTTTGAAAAATAATGTCCTAAAGTTTTTGTAGAAATTTAATAATTAATGTAAAAATTATTTAAAGGGTCTAATGACTTCCAAACCTTGCCAACTTTTGGTTAGTGTCCCTTTGGGATAATATAGGACTCTGTGTAAAATTTCATTTAATTTGAATTAGAATTAGTATGGAATTTTGACAACCCCAGCATAGGCCAAAAAGTTTTAATTACGGTAAAATGCCCCTTGTGGTATTGAGTGACCAAATCAGATCAACAGAGGTTGAAACTTGGGCCACCGAATTGTTATGACACTTAACACCCTCACGTGGGGTTTGGGGTTGATTTGCCCTAAAACCCTATTTCAAACCCTAAAGATGAACTTGGTGGGCTTGTGAAGGACATGGTGTGATATGTCCATGTATGGACTTGGAGTTTAGTCCATGTAATTGTACTATAGTAAATAGCCCTAGGAAGGAATTTGGTGACATTTAGACTTAGGCACGCAACATAACCCAATTAGGGATAGTTTAGGCCAATACCTTTTATGAAAATATTGAAGGGTCATATGACCTTGTATCCTTATAAAATGTTGCTAGAATTGATCTTATAATTCTATTGACCTCTGAAATTTATTATATGTTGATTAGAAAATAGTATCTCATACTTGTACTTATAATCTCCACCATGCCCTTTGTAACACCCCCATCTGTCACATGGCATATAATAGAAGGTCCAGCTGGAACCCGACGCCATATACCACAGACAGTCGGAAGGGTTACATAAGAATATCCAAACATTCCAATTAAGAATACTCATCCTACACAGAGCATTCTAGCGGAAGCTTTTAAATAGTTGAAAGAACCCAAAACTTAAATCCATATTCATGAATGTCCGCATCCACACAATAGGAATGAAAACCAAATACACTAAAAGTGGTAACACGGCCTTATGGCCTTACAATAGTTCACTTAACAAATAGTGTCTTACATCGGCTCGCAGGCCGGCCACACATGTTAAAATAAAAACAACTATTCTTTACGGCCTTCAAGGGCCAGCATAGTAACATGGTCTCCAGCCCACTATTTTGCACTCAGCTCCGCAGCACCTACAAGCAACATTCCACCGCATGGTGGTACACAGGCAACGGTCAGCTAAAGCAAACCAAATTATAACGACCCCATCCCTTTCTCGGGACGACGGTGCTCCTTTCCTGCATATCATTAGCCCAGCTAAATAATTATGTAAAAACATACTTCGCCACAGGTGTAGACTCGCACGGCCAAACACCCCGTGCACTCAGGGCACATTAACGGTGAATCCTGACACTTCAGCATCTTTACAACCACCACCAAGATGGCAACCACATGAGCATTTAGCCTTTCTGACCACTGTCTGTAAGACCCACCCCCCCCCTTTTTTTTTAAAACACCGGGGTCTTAAGCCCAGAACTGCTGCTTTGCGGTGACACCTTCGCACTCGGGGAGGTCATCAATACAAAACGCTGATCCTGCCAGCCAAATCGATCACAACTGTAGCAAAATAGTAAACATGTCCACAGAAATCACATATATATGTAAATAATCTCCACGAAGGGAGTGTCCACAGATACGCAGAAATATAAGATCTTGGGCTCATGCCCAGTACATCATGTCCTCACCACAAATCTCTCAACGCGGAAGCAAATACTATAACTAATAAAGATCAGGACTCACAGTCTCTATCATCTAAACTCTGGTACTAGACTGGCCCATCTCCATGTGTACCTACCTTCTGGGGCTGCTCCGCTATACTGGGCTCCACGGTCCCCGAAAATGATGTGGTTCGAAAACCGTTAGTCTAAAATGCTAAGTCCTATCATCACCCAACCCTTCCCCCATGGCCCCTAGGCACTGAGCGGAGAGGAAGAAAGGGGAGGACTTGAAGGTGGAGAGTAATCAAAAAACAGATGGCAGCGGACCAATACTATAAATTTTATAGTACATGTGGCAGTAAGGAAAAGTATGAAAAGTAACATTAACTTATATGGAAACATATAAGCAAGGGATCTTCTACAGGGCTCCGATCGTATAAAGAGTCCCATACCAATTTATACGTTGGGATGTTGGTTATTAACAGCAATATGTATATAAAGAATTTAACCTTAATTTATAAACTTGCCCACACAAGCTTATATACGAAGGGGTCGTTTTGCAGGGCCTATTGTATAAGCATCCCATAACACTTATACAATAGGTGACAGGGGTTTATGCTATGATTATGCTATGACATGCACGTGGGTTATGATGCGATCATACAAGTGCAACTCACCCACCTGACTCTGTGCACACAGACCTTTAGTTCTCCCTTTCTGGAGCCGAACCTCCCAGGATACCTCCGTAGTGGCAGACAGAAGCGGTGGGTTGGGCCTCTCCCACCTATAAACCAGTAAAGCACTACCGATCAGACCTATCATACGCCTCAACGCTGGTGCACTAAGTGGAGCGCCTGCGTACTCTTGCCGGCTGGCGCACCAGACTTTATTTGGCCAAGTGCTAAACCACACTCGCCGAGTCAACGTGTTGGCGTCGGTGCATCGACCCTCCAACACCGAAGACCCACCACCTTTTCGTTTATGCACATGAAACCATAAGTATCAGCTACCAAGCCAAAGCTCCCCGGACCATCCCGTTGGTCATAAACAACAGCCAAGCCAAAGCTCACCCGGCGAACCCACCCATCACAAACCATTACCGAGCGAAAGCTCGCCAGGCTAACCTGCCTGTCACAAACCATTACTGAGCCAAAGCTCGTCGGGCCAACCTGCCCTTTTACCAAACCACTGGGCTTACTGCACGAGTGACCCAACCTATCTCCCCAAGTCTTCGAGGTGTGAGAAAGTGAAACCCTAGACTTACTAGCTACCCTTAAATGTTGTGTTGGATCTAACCCTAGTGCAATTGACACTTCTTCCCTACGGGAAAGACGATCTTTCGTCGATCCTGGTACCGCCTAACTTTAGCCAATCCATCCCTCTACTCATCCTATTACCAATAATGAACTTATTTTTTTATCAATCCAAACCAACAGACCACTAATCCCAAGACATGCATCACATTATACTCCAACATAATTTCTGCAATTTTTACTATATGCAGACCACTTAAACTATATGACCCATAAAATGGGAGGTATAACAAATAGTCATCCAGTACTCCTATAATAATTATTGGAGGGCCATTATGAGCTTTGTGAACTAAATCCAGAATTTCAAAATTTTCCTATTTATCTGATAATTTATTTAATTAATTTAGTAGCCAAAAAGCCCAAGTTTGAACATAAAGTACCAATTTCAAACAAGATAATATTCCACTAAATTTATATTAATTACAAAATTAATAATCAACTATAAAGCCTAAGTCTTCCAATTTTTCAGCAAGGTTTAAGCCCTTAATATTATTTACAAATATATCTCATAATAAATCATTTCAATAGGTATGTACAACAATAATACTTCCAAAAATTCAGATAAAATCCAAGTATGATTATAAGGACATTTAAATTCTTTAGATCAAGTCTCATAATTTATCATTGAATAATAAAGTATATACTTGATTTTCTCATAAAATTCCAAGTTAATGGATTAATGAACAAAGTATACCAATTGTCCATCTACAAATTCCAAATAAATTCCCACATGAGCATAATGAACTAGGAACACTACTTATCAAGTTTTATAATTTTTCATCAAGTTTTGAGCTCTGTAAGAAATATTTAGCATGTTCCCAAGGGTATGAACTTGTGAAGTAGATACCCTAAATATGTATTCAAAAATTCGATTAAGATTCATAGATGATCAATCTGGTCTAAAACTACCTCTGCCAAATTTTCATGACCTTTCAATGGGCAGTGGGATTATAATAGTCAAATTATTAATTAGGGCAATCCCAAGGGTTACCAACGAAGTGCTAAAAATATTGGTCCAAAATTCCCAAATAACTTACCAGAGGCTCAATATATCCGTATGCCCACACTACCAAAATTTCATTATATTTCAAGGAGTTTTGCTAACCTAATTTAGCACTACAAGTTTTATGCCCTAAGCTAGGGTTAGGGTTTTGTAGGCCCTACCCTTTTCAAAATCCTTTAAGATTTTTACCAGATGGTTTTATCTACCCTAGGACCCTCCATACAAAATTTCAAGCTCATACAAGGTGTTTAGGACTCATGCCCTTCACAAGGCACAAAGGCCCATCCTTAGGGTTTGGCCTAGGATCTTAGGGCAAATCAATTCCAATCTACCCCACATTACATGGGGAGGTGCTAAATGCCATACTAAGTCAGTGGCCCAAATTTCAGCCTCTGTTGACGTGATTTGGCGACTCAAAATCAAAAGTGAACTTTTTGACAAAAATACCCTCATTAAGGTAAAGTTAGGGTTAGGTCAATACCTATTCAAAACACATCAAAATGAGGTGAAACTTTATACAGAGACATATAATGAGTCCAGGGACCACTCACCAAAATTTGGCAGGGTTTGGTGGTAATTAGACCATGTAATTAAATTACCCTATTATTATTAAATAATTTCCAAAACAATATAACGATTTTCCCCAAAAATTCTTATTTTTGGGCAGGACCTAGATATGGTCTAGTGTGACTCTGTGCCAAAATTTCAAATCCTATGATCCAAAGATGAAGTGGGGCACTCAGTTTAATTTTTTCCTAGCCCTAGGTGTAGGCCCCACCAAAATGGGTGCACTAGTCCAACCTGAAGTCCAAATGGGTTAAAATCAATTTTGAATTAAATTCGACACTAAGGGATACAAAGTTCATGTTGGTGATGTTTTCAGCAGAGGGGCCTAAGTATTTTTAAAATTTAAAACCATTAAATAGAAGTAGTGTGAGAGAAATTAAATAATCAGAATTTTAAATCCTATAGTTTAGAATCATTTCCCGCACGAATCTTGGAGCAATATAGACGGAATCCTATCGTCTTATAACTCCAGCAGACGGCTGCGATTCGTCCCTCCTAGATCTCCTTCCAAACGCCACCGCTGGCGATCCGGCCACCTCCCCGGCCAGCCACCTCCACCACCACATCCGTTGAGGTGGTGCCCGTCGCCAAGCGGCGGCTTGGCCGCCGGAAAGCACTATTCCGGCGGTTCTACCAAGAAGATTTTCGGCCAAATACCATGAAAATTCCGAATTGGATCGGGCTCAATTGAGCCCGAACCTTAGCCCTAGTGAAAGCTATGAACTATCCATGGGATAAGGAGTGGAGGAGGACCTTGCTGGGCGGCTGTAGCCTTGCCGATCACCGTGAAGCCATTTTGGTGGTGGTGGTGGTCGAATTTCTGCAATAGCACTATGAAACACCTTGGCTCCTTCAGGTAAGTGGTGGGACTGATTCCTTGGAGTCCAGTGAAGGTTTTAAGATGAAGAGAAGGGGTGTTAGGTGGCTGTAGGGAGCTTTGCCATTATTGGCCTTAGTCAACAATGGCGGACATGGTTGGTAGGGGATGAGGCCTGGCTCCAACCAGTCAATAATCAGCTGGTTGCACTCCTCTGGTCTTAGAGAATTGAATGGGAGGTTGGGGAAGGGGAAGGAATGAGCCCAAAGTCTCCTCCATTACTTCTCTTCTCTTTCTCTCTCTTTCCTTGAAGTTTCTCTCTCTCCTACTCACCAAGCTGAACTTTGGCTCCTACCTAACCCAATGGCAGCCCACATGTTTATTTCATCCACCAAAATAAGGTTAGCCCAAGTGAATTGGGCTTGAGCTTGAGTTAGCTCATATTGGCTAGCTTGACCCAAACCTAGGCCAAGGTTGACCTAGGTCAATTTGTTCTTTAATGTTGGCCCTAATGGGTCCTTGGAGACCCATTGGCCTCCCCTAAGGTCTAGGTTGCGTTGTCTTGGCCTTTTGGAGGTCACTTGATCCTTAAGTAGGGTACCTTGATTACTTTAGGGCTAGAGTTGACTTTGGTCAAATTAGCCTTTTTGATTGGTCCCAATTGGTCCTTGGTGACCCATTTAACTCTAACTAGGGTTATGAAAGTATGTGTGGGGTCCACTTGGCTAAAGGAACTTCAATTGGCCCTTGTGCAGGTCAGTTTGACCCATTTAGGGTTAGAGTTGACTTTTGTCAACCTAGCCCCTTGGGTGGGCCCCAATGGGTCCTAGGTGACCTATTGGCCTCACTCTAGGGTTAGGAGGGCTTGGTTGGGGTCCACTTGACTAAGGTAACTTCAATTGGCCCTTATGTAGGTCAGTTTGACCCAATGTAGGTTAGGTTGACCCATTTAGGGTTAGAGTTGACTTTGGACAACTTTACCCTTTGTGATGCCCTCCTTGGGTCCTTAGTGACCCATTGATCCCACTTTAGGTCTAGAAAGTCCTTGGTAGGGTTAGTTGGGTGTACTAGGGCACACTGACCTTAGTTAGGGCACCTTGCCCAATTTAGGCCTATAGTGGTTCTAGGTCAACTTGGCCACCCTGGGTTGACTTCAATGGACCCTTAGGGCTCTAATGGACCCTACAATGGGTTATGAGACCATGGTGGGGTCTTCGAGTCTTGGTGAAGCCCCATGATCATCTTAAACAAGAGTTCAGAAATTTAATATGTGTAGACCATAGTGGTCTCACCCACATTCTTAGGTTTTCTTGGTCTTCTTGGGCTTCCTAGGGTTTTGTCATGACCTAGTCATGGCCAAAACCACTCTTGGGGGTCTAGTTGGAAATGGGATGTTACACTATCTAAGGCTCCCGACTATGCCAATGACCAGTCCTCTTTTCGGGTCTCTCACATCGAACCCCATAGCCCAGGTCTGATTCCACTTGCCTATTGCTCACAACGCGTAGTACACCTTAAGACGTATGCACGAGCCAAGCTTCTCTCGGATCCTGTTATTTCCAAACAATCACATAACCCAGTTATGTTCACGGCCGGTTCCCAGACTGCCAAGTTAGCAGAACAACGGTTCCACTCAGTTTTCCGGGTGCGCCTTGGAGCTAACCTCCAAGGATTCCTGCTGCAATCTACCGCGTAGAAACCCGAAAGCACAAAGCATGGAGTCTTCTCCGGCAAAACATATCAAATGCAACATCACCAATCCAAACAATACACGTCCGGGTAGGCTTCACACACAATGCATATGCTCGTACTTCGATTCCAGACTCTATATGCAACACAAGGGGGACTATTCACATCAATCCCAAGGAACACCACGTACTCACCGCACACTCACGGGAGCGGGATTCCCTATGCAGAAAGAAAAAGCTTCACATGCTCAAGCTGAGAATCGTTACCCTTGTAGTACGCTTTGGCGCCATGGAAAAACTACACAGATAGAAGTCTTCGCAACAATCTTTCCTCCACGGATCCGCTCTCAGATCTCAAAACGGTGCTCCGATGCTCCACCGGCGGCCGGAATCCTCCTTATTCTTCCTCCTCTCTATAACTCCTTGGAAAGAGAATGGTTTGAAGAAATTGAAGAATTAACTCCCCTATTCCCGGCCTTAACAGAGCAGGAAACCATCTGTGCCATTGGATTTTATTTAAAGAAAACGAACGGCTCAGATCCGCTCAAAAATCCCCAAACCTGGGCCGAACACGTCTTGGCACACGGTCGTGTCCCAGGCCGTGTGCCTCGATCCAGGCACGATCGTCGAACACAGAGAAAAACACAGGCTTGGACACGCCCGTATCCCACTCTACACGCCCGTGTCGGGTTCCTCGACACGCCCGTGTTTGGGGGCGTGTCACATATAACCGCCACGCCAACCGACACGACCCTTCTGAACACGAGTACTGACATGGGTAGGCACACGCCCGTGTCAAATGACACGCCCGTGTCATCCAGTCGTGTTCCTTGTCGTGTCCTTCTCGGGATGAAAACGGCCAAAACACCAGCCAGACACGGCCTTGGACACGCCTTTGTCCTAGGCCATGTACCCATATACAAGCACCAAAATCACCTTTTTATGCGATCAACTCAAATACAATTTTTGGGGCGTTACAAATCTCCCCCACTTAAGAAATTTCGTCCCGAAATTAGGTAAAGGTACAAAAGAATTACAAGTTACCTGAATGGAACAACTCGGGGTATTCCTCCAACATAGTTTTCTCTCGCTCCAAAGAAAGCTCCTCGCATCCATAATTATCCAAACAGACTTTAACCATTAGGATATCCTTGTTGCGGAGTCGCCTTACTTCAACGTCTTCTATACATATAGGCTTGACCTTTGTCGTCAACTCGTAATCAACTGGCACCTGATCAACCGCAACTATCTGCGAAGGATCTTGCACCGCCTTATGTAACACTGATACGTGGAACACATCGTGTAGCCCACTCAACTCCACCGATGGCTTCAACCTATACGCTGCTTCGCCAACACGCTCGAGGATCTCAAATGGTCCTAGGTATCTCGGACTCAGCTTCTTCAAGCATCGAACCCGCGAGACACCCTTGAACTACTTGATTTTCAAGTACACCCAGTCCCCAACATTGAACTCCACGTTCCTATGCTTGGCGTTATAGTACTTTGACTGCCTGTACTGAGCGATCTTCAACCGTTCCTAAATTGTCCGTATCATTGAAGTGGCATCTTCCACCGCTTGAAGTTTGAAAAGCTTTGACTCGCCCGTCTCCAACCAAGACAACGACGTGCGACACTTTCTCCCATACAAGGCATCGAAAGGCGTCATTCCAATACTCGCCTGAAAGTTGTTGTTATACGCAAACTACACCATGTACAGGTGATCTCCCCACTATTTTCCAAAATCTAGGACGCACATGCAAAGCATGTCCTCCAACGTCCGGTTGACCCTCTCGGTTTGGCCATCCGTTTGCGGATGAAAGGCTGTGCTGAACTTTAGCTTAGTACCCAACAGGCTATGCACAAACCTCCAGTCATTCGACGTGAAGCGTCCATCTCGATCACTAACAATACTGCGGGGCACACCATGCAACCGAACAATATTCTCCACATAGAATTTGGCCGATCTTTCCACCGGATATTCCTTCCTGATCGGGATGAAGTGCGACACCTTTGTCAACCTATCTACGACCACCCAGATGGCGTCGTTTCCCCTCTGCGACTTCGGCAAATCATGCACAAAATTCATAGATATGTCATCAAATTTCCATTTCGGGATAGGCAAGGACTTTAGGAAACCTCCGGGCTTCTGGAACTCCGCCTTAACCAAAGCACAAGTTTGGCACTTAGCCACATAGAGTGCTACATCCTTCTTCAATCCTGGACACCAAAATAATTTCTTCATGTCTCTATACATCTTCGTGCTTCCCGGGTGGATTGAGTACTTGGTATGATGAGCCTCGTACATCAACTCCTCCCGAAGAATATCTGCACTAGGAATGCATAGGAGACCATCTTTCCTTAGCAACCCATCCTCAACAGCAAACGGGGAATTTGACCTATCTAATGATTCATCCAAGATCCGCTTCATGCTGTTATCCAGAATCAAAGCCTGCCGAACTCTATCATCTAGGTCACACTGTACCTCCGTCCAAAATAGTTTCGCCTCAATACTATACTACTTGTCAACGCAAGTTATCTCCAAAGCCTCTAACTCACGGAATAATCTCTCATCATGTACTGATAACCAGTTGGCTTGTGCAGGAACCTTATGACTCAACGCATTCGCCACTACATTACCTTTCCCTGACACATAATGTATCTTGAAGGTGTAGTCACGTAGGAAATCCATCCACCTTCGCTGCCTCATGTTCAGTTCCTTTTGATCTAAGAGGTACTTCAAGCTCTTATGATCGGTGTATATATCAAATTTCACACCGTACAGATAGTGCCTCCACAACTTTAAAGCAAATATCACGGCCGCTAACTCCAAGTCATGGACCGGATAATTTCTCTCGTGAGCCTTCAATTTTCGTGAACTGTTGGCTATCACACTCCCATGCTGTAGCAGAACACAACCCAAACCACTTCCTGAAGCATCACTATAGATTTCGAACCCTTCGGTTCCACTTGGGGAACATAAAATAGGCGATGTGGTCAACCGCCTCTTCAACTCTTCAAAAGCGTGTTCACACTCCGAAGACCACACAAACTTCTGATTCTTCCTAGTCAAAGTCGTGAGTGGTAGCGCTATCCGAGAGAAGTTCTCTACGAAGCGCCTGTAGTAGCCAGCAAGCCCTAGAAAGCACCGGACTTCCGCCACCGTAGTCAAAGCAGGACACTCCCGTATCGCCACTATCTTCATCGGATCCACAGCTATCCCTTCTCCACTAACAACATGACCAAGGAACGCTATCAAGGATAACCAGAATTCATACTTGGAGAACTTAGCATACAACTGGTTTCTCCTCAACGTCTCCAGTACCATGTGCAGGTGATTGTAGTGATCCTATTCACACTGCGAGTACAATAGGATATCGTCGATAAATACTATCACAAAATGGTCCAGGTACTCTCTGGATATCCTGTTCATGAGATCCATAAACACGGATGGCGCATTGGTCAAACCAAACGGCATGACCGTGAACTCGTAATGCCCAAACCGTGTATTGAATGTTGTCTTTGGGATGTAGCTCTCCTGTATCCTCAATTAGTAGTAACAGGACTTCAAATCTAACTTCGAATATACCGTTGACCTAACCAACTGATCAAATAAATCGTCAATTCTTGGGATCGGATACTTATTCTTTTCCGTAAGCTTGTTCAATTCCCAGTAGTCGATACAAAGCCGCAATCTCCCATCCTTCTTCTTAACGAAAAGAATCGGTGCGCTCCAAGGCGACTAACTTGGACGCACATAACCTTGCTCCAACAACTCTTGCAGTTGCACCTTCAACTCCGCCATCTCTTTTGCGCTATCTGATACGGAGAGCGTGACACCGTTTTGGGACCCGGTACCAGCTCAATAGTAAATTCTATCTCCCGCTGAGGAGGAGCTCCTGGGAGATCATCCGAGAACACATCAGGATATTCAGACACAACTAGGATACTGTCCAGACTAGGCTTAGATGTCGAAGTTTGTACTAGAGTGACAAACAGCTCTGCCCCAGACCGGACTGCCTTGATCACCTGAAGGGCCGACATCAAAACTTTCCCTGACCCCTTCATGCCCGCAAACGTTGTCTCCCGTTCAAAATTTAATCCCAACGTAACCTCCTTTCGGTTGCAATCAATGTAAGCTCGCTGTTCCGAGAGCCAGTCCATACCAAAGATTACATCGAACTCTACTAACCGTAGAATCAACGCTCCCAAATCAAACTCCTGATCCCCAATCCGAATATTGACTACACAGACCTTATCCGCGCGCATTGAGCACCCATTGGGCAACAACACATCCAACTTGTCTTTTGCCATCGAGGCAGGGACCCCGATGCGCCTCACAAACTGTTCGGACAATAAGGAATGCGAAGCTCCCGTATCAAACAAGGCTCTCGCCGGACAATCGAGAATCAAAACAAATCCGAGCAACAACAGAAGTAATCTAACACATAAAAGAGGTAACAACTACAAAAGTAAATCTGCAATAAATTAACTCATACCTGTCACCACTTCAGCTTGCGTTATGGCCTCTTGCAGACCAAGATTATAAACTCTTGGCTGGACTGGAGCATGATGGGACGCGGTTGACTCTACCGCAATCCCTTTCTCCTCATAAGTCTCTCCAAACTTCCTCTCGGACTTTGCACGTCTATTCCAACACTCACGAGCAAAATGACCCGTTTTCCCATAGTTGTAGCAAGCTCCTGGGACTCGACTTGTGGTTGCCCCTGATGCACCAGACGAAGGGGCTGAGTTCAAACTCTTTTTCTTCTTGCTCCATCTGCGGAATCCTGACTTTGCATTAGGGGCTTTGAACTCTGCCTTCGTTTCTCCCGAGTCCTTCTTCTCTTGCACCCTCTTTGAAACCTTTTCCAAAGACCGGGCCAAGTTGACCAAGGCTAGAAAGACCTGCGCCTTAGGTCCAGCAAGGAGTAAATGTAGGTCACCACGAAGCCCCTCGTAAAATCGGTTGGTCTTCCTCTCCTCTTCCGTAAACATAACCCCAGCATACCGACCCAACCGTGTAAACTTGTGGAGGTACTCATCCACGCTTTTGGATCCCTGAGTCAACCCAAGATATTGGTTGTCCATCTCAAGATTCTGAGCAGAGGGTACATATCTGGCTAGGAACAATCTTGAAAATTCGTCCATAGGCACATCCGCAAGCTGCCTACCCACTAAGAGATGAAACTCCAACTCATCCCACCACAGCCTCGCTTCACCCACCAAAAGAAAAGTCGCTATGGTGGTCTTCTGCCACTCCTCAGTTAATGTGGCTGTCAAAACCCTCTTTATCGTAGAGAGCCAGTCCTTAGCTTGAGCTGGCGTTCCAATCCCATCAAATACTGGGGGATTAAAGCCCATTACATGCTTAAGCTGCTTCTCCGTAGCACTCGTCGGCTCTACCAGATCAACTACTGCGCGCTCCACCACTCTCAGCTCTGCCACCCTAACCGGTTCTTACTCCATGGCAGGAGGTGCGTGGTGCATTTGCCCTGTTGTTTGGGCATTAATCATCGCAAATACGCCTTCAGCCATCATCCTGATGGTTTCCGCTGAAGGAGGTGTAGTAGGCATGTCTCTCGGTGCACTAATTTCCGCCAATTGCGGACGCTCTAATTGACCAGCACCGCCCCTAGATGCATATAGAAGCAAAGACACATGATTAGATGACAACCAAATTGCTAAAAGCAATAATTGGAACACTCAGATTCCACAAAACAAGTCTATTTTTCATTCCTAAGTGGACATTCGTGGGTTCTTTTTGATGTTATAATGATGATGCACACATATGCTCACCACCCCTTAAAAGAATTCGTCCACGAATTCATTTAACCTGACCGTAACTAGAAGTCTGATACCAAATTGTAAAACCCCCATCCGTCATATGGCATATAACAGAAGGTCCAGCTGGAACCCGACGCCATATACCACAGACAGTCGGAAGGGTTACATAAGAATATCCAAACATTCCAATTAAGACTACTCGTCCTACACAAAGCATTCTAGCAGAAGCTTTTAAATAGTTGAAAGAACACAAAACTTAAATCCATAATCATGAATGTCCACATCCACACAGCAGGAATGAAAACCAAATACACTGAAAGGGGGAACACGGCTTATGGCCTTACAATAGTTCACTTAACAAATAGTTTCTTACATACATCGGCTCGCAGGACGGCCACACATGATAAAATAAAAACAACTATTCTTTACGGCCTTCAAGGGCCAGCACAGCAACATGGGCTCCAGCCCGCTATTTTGGGCTCGGCTCCGCATCACCTGCAAGCAACATTCCACCGCATGGTGGCAAACATGCAATGGTCAGCTAAAGCCGACCAAATTATAATGACCCCGCCCCTTTCTCGGGACGGCGGTGCTCCATTCCTACATATCATTAGCCCAGCTAAACAATTATGTAAAAACATACTTCGCCACAGGTGTAGGCTCGCACGACCAAACACCCCGTGCACTCAGGGCACATTAACGGTGAATCCTAACACTTCAGCGTCTTCACCACCACCACCAAGATGGCAACCACGTGAGCATTTAGCCATTTTGACCACTGTCTAAGGCTCCTGACTATGCCAATGGCCAGTCCCCTTTTCGGGCCTCTCGCATCGGACCACATAGCCCAGGTCCGATTCCACTTGCCCGTTGCTCACAACGCGTAGTACACCTTAAGACGTGCACACGAGCCAATCTTCTCTCGGATCATGCCGTTTCCAAACACTCACATAACCCAGTTATGTTCAAGGCCGGTTCCCAGACCACCAAGTTAGCAGAACAAAAGTTCCACTCAGTTTTTCGGGTGTGCCTTGGAGCTAACCTCCAAGGATCCCTGTTGCAATCTACCGCGTAGAAACCCAAAATCCCAAAGCACGGAGTCTTCTCTCGCAAAACATATCAAATGCCACATCACCGATCTAGACAATACACTTTCGGGTAGGCTTCACACACAATGCATATGCCCGTACTTCGATTTCGGACTCTATATGCAACACAAGGGGGACTATTCACTTCAACCCAAGGAACACATGCACTAACCGCACACTCGTGGGAGCGGATTCCCTATGCAGAAGGAATAGCTTCAATGCTCAAGTGAGAATCATTACCCTTGTAGTATGCTTTGGTGCCACGAAAAAACTACACGGATAGAAGTCCTCTCAACGATCTTTTCTCTGC
>CM077156.1:69924525-69995416 GCA_039583875.1 Platanthera guangdongensis
TTTCGTATGGATTTGCTCTCGGAGAGAGTGCATGCATTGATTGCAACGTAAAGAAGTCAAGTTGGGTCTGGACACTGATCGGGAGACTACTTTTGCGGGCATGAAGGGGTCAGGAAAGTTTCTGGTGTCAGCCCTTCAGATGTTCAAGGCAGTTCGGTCTGGGGCAGAACTATATGTCACTCTAGTGCAGACTTCGACGCCTAAGCCAAGTTTGGACAGCATCCAGTTATGTCCGAGTATCCTGATGTGTGTTTCCAGATGATCTCGCAGGAGCCCCTCCTCAGCGGGAGATAACTTTACTATAGAGCTGGTACCGGGTGCCAAAACCGTGTCACGCTCCCCTATCGGATAGCCCCAAGAGAAATGGCAGAGTTGAAGGTGCAACTGCAGGAGTTGCTAGAGCAGGATATGTGCGTCCAAGTTCATCGCCTTGGAGCGCACCAGTTCTCTTTGTCAGAGAAAGATGGGAGCTTGCGGCTTTGTATCGACTACCGGGAATTAAACACTTACGGAGAAGAATAAGTATCCTATTCCCAGGATTGACGATCTGTTTGATCAGTTGGTTGGGTCAACTGTATATTCGAAGTTAGATTTGAAGTCCGGTTACTATCAGTTGAGGATAAGGGAGAGTGACATCCCAAAGACAGCATTTAGTACGCGGTTTGGGCATTACGAGTTCACGGTCATGTCGTTTGGATTGACAAATGCGCCATCCGTGTTTATGGATCTGATGAGTAGGACGTTCAGAGAATACCTAGATCATTTCATGATATTATTCATCGATAATATTCTGGTGTATTCGCGGTGCGAGGAGGACCACTACAAGCATTTACACACGGTGTTGGAGACATTGAGGAAAAGTTAGTTATATGCAAAATTCTCCAAGTGTGAATTCTGGTTATCCTCGATAGCGTTGCTTGGTCATGTTGTCAGTGGAGAAGGAATAGCTGTGGATCCGGCGAAGATAGTGGCAATACGGGAGTGGCCTACTTTGACTATGGTGGCAGAAGTCCGGAGTTTTCTGGGGCTTGATGGCTACTACAGGCGCTTCGTAGCGAACTTCTCGCGGATAGCACTACCACTCACGACGTTGACAAGGAAGGATCAGAAGTTTGTGTGGTCTCTGGAGTGCGAACATGCTTTTGAAGAGTTGAAGAGGCGGTTAACCACGGCTCATATTTTATGTTCGCCAAGTGGAACCGAAGGGTTCAAGATTTATAGTGATGCTTCGGGCAGTGGTTTGGGCTGTGTTCTGTTACAGCATGGGAGAGTAATAGCTTATGGTTCACGACAACTGAAGGTTCACGAAGGAATTACCCATCCACGACTTAGAGTTAGCGGCCGTGAGATTTGCTCTAAAGCGTTGGAGGCACTATCTGTACGGTGTGAAGGTGGATATTTACACCGATCATAAAAGTTTGAAGTACCTATTGGACCAAAAAGATCTGAACATGAGGCAGAGGAGGTGGATGGAGTTCTTAGGGGACTACACCTTCAAGATACATTATGTGCCTGGGAAGGGAAATGCAGTGGAAGATGCGTTGAGTCGTAAGATTCTCGCACAAGCCAATTGGTTATCAGTACATGATGAGAGATTGGTCCAAGAGTTAGAGGCATTGGGGATATCTTGTGTCGATAAGCAGTCTAGTGCTGAGGCAAAACTATTTTGGACAGAGGTGCAGTGTGACCTAGCGATAGGGTTCGGCGGGCTTTGGTTCAGGATAGCAGCATGAAGCAGATCTTGGATGAAGCTTTGGCGGGTCAAATTCCCAGTTTGTGCTTGAAGATGGGTTGCTAAGGAAGACAGTCGTCTATGCGTTCCTAGTGCGGATATATTCGGGAGGAGTTGATGTATGAGGCTCATCATACCAAGTACTCGATCCACCCGGAAGCACGAAGATGTATAGAGACATGAAGAAATTATTCTGGTGGCCGGGTTTGAAGAAGGATGTGGCACTTTATGTGGCCCGTGCCGTACTTGTGCATTGGTGAAGACGGAGTGTCAGAAGCCCGGAGGATTCTTGAAATCCCTTCCTATCCCAGAATGGAAGTTTGACGATATATCTATGGATTTTGTGCACGGTTTGCCGAAGTCGCAGAAGGGAAACGACGCCATTTGGGTGGTCGTAGATAGATTGACAAAAGTGTCGCACTTTATCCCAGTCAGAAAGGAAGATCCAGTGGAAAGTTAGCCAAACTCTACGTGGAAAATATTGTATGATTGCATGGTTGTACCTAGTAGTATTGTTAGTGATCGAGATGGACGCTTCACGTCGAATGACTGGAGGTTGGTGCATATCTGTTGGGTACTAAGCTAAAGTTCACACCGCCTTTCACCCGCAGACAAATGGCCAAACCGAGAGAGTCAACAGGACTATGGAGGACATGTTTCACATGTACGTCCTAGATTTCGGGAAGCATTGGAGGATCACCTGTCATGGTGGAGTTTGCGTACAACAATAGTTTTCAGGAAGCATTGGAATGGCGCCTTTCGAAGCTTTGTATGGGAGTAATGTCGTATACGTCCGTTGTCTTGGTTGGAGGCAGGCGAATCGAAGTTGTTTAAACGTCAAGCGGTGGAAGATGCCACTTCAGTGATATGGACAATTCATGAAAGGCTAAAGATTGCTCAGGATAGACAGTCAAAGTATTACAACGCCAACATAGAAAGTGGAGTTCAACCTTGGCGATATGGTATATTTAAAAATCAAGCCGTTCAAGGGTGTATCGCGGGTTCGACGCTTGAAGAAGCTGAGTCCGAGATCCTTGGACCATTTGAAATCCTGGAGCGTGTTGGCGAGGCGGCGTATAGATTAAAGCTGTCGACGGAGCTGAGTGGGCGGCATTACGTATTCCACGTATCGGTGTTGCGTAAGGCAGTGCAAGAGCCTTCGCAGATCGTTGCAGACAATCAGGTACCGGTTTATTATGAGTTAACAACAAGGGTCCAGGCCAGTACGAATTGAAGACGTTGCGGTAAACGACTCGCAACAAGGAGGTCAGAATGGTTAAAGTTCGATGGATAATTGCGGACGTGAGGAGCTTTCTTGGGAGCGAGAGAAAGCTATGTTGGAGGAATACCCCGAGTTATTCCACTCAGGTATCATTTAGCTTTTGTGTACCTTTGCTTAATTTCGGGACGAAATTCCTTAAGTGGGGGAGATTTGTAACGCCCCGAAAATTGTGTGCGAGTAGGTCGTGAAATAGGGGTTTTGGTGCTTTTAGGGGTACACGGCCTAGGACACGGGTGTGTCCAAGGCCGTGTCTAGCTGGTGATTTTGGCAATTTTCAACCTGAGAAGGACACGACCAGAAACACGGCCGGATGACACGGGCATGTCATCCGACACGGGCATGTGCCAACCCGTTTCCCGACCCGTGTCCTGATGGGTTGTGTCCGTTGCCATGGCGGTTACGCGTGACACGCCCACGAACACGGGAGTGTCGAGGAACCCGACACGGGCGTGTCAGGTCAGACACGGGCGTGTCTTGGCCCGTGTGCGTTTCTCAGTTCGACGATCGTGCCTGGTTCGAGGCACACGGCCTTGGACACGGCAGTGTGTCAAGCCGTGTGCGGCCCAGGTATGGGGAATTTTGTGCAGATCCGAGCCATTCATTTCCTTTAATTTGAATCTGACGGCCCAGATGAAATTCTGCTCTGTTAAGGCCGGGAATAGGGGTTATTTCCTTATTTTCTCTCCAAAGTTCTCCTCTTCCAAAGTGAGAGAGAAGAGGAAGAAGAAGGAGGTTTCCGGCTGCCGGCGGAGCATCGGAGCACCGTTTCGAAATCGGAGAGCGGATCCGTGGAGGGAAGGTCATTGCGAAGAGTTCTAACCGCGTAGTTTTTCCATGGCGCCAAAACGGACTACAAGGGTAACGATTCTCAACTTGAGCGTTTGAAGCTCTTTCTTTTGCATAGGGAACCCCGCTCCCGCGAGTGTGCGGCAAGTGCATAGTATTCCTTGGGGTTGATGTGAATAGTCCCCCTTGTGTTGCATATAGAGCCCGGAATCGTAAGTATGGCATAGGCATTGTGTGTGAAGCCTACCCGGGCGTGTTTTTGTCCGGATCGGTGATGTTGCATTTGATGTGGTTTTGCCGGAGAAGACTCCGTGCTTTGGATTTTTTTCGGGTTTCTATGCGGTAGATTGTCAGGATCCTTGGAGGTTAGCTTCAAGGGGCACCCGAAAAATTGAGCGGAAACGTGTTCTGCTAACTTGGCAGTCTGGGAACCGGCCTTGATCATAACTGGGTTATGAGATTGTTTGGAAAAATTTGGGATCCGAGAGAAGCTTGGCCCGCGCAAAGGACTTAAATTGGACATGCGGCGTGAGCAACGGGCAAGTGGAATTGGACCTAGGCTATGTGGTTCGGTGCGAGAAACCCGAAGACGGGGACTGGCCGTTGCATAGTCGAGCCTTAGACGGTGTCAGAAAGGCTAAATGCTCACATGTTGCCATCCTGGGGGTGGTGGTGAATGCACTGATGGTCAGGGTTCACCATGAATGTGCCCTGAGTGCACGGGGTGTTTGGCCGTGCGACCCTACACCTGTGGCAATTATAATTGCGCTATATATATTATTGGGCTAATGTCATGCATGGAAAGAGCAGCGCCGTCCCGAGTAAGGGGTGGGTCGTTATAATTTGGTCGGCTTTTAGCTGACCGTCGCTTTATTTGCCACCGTGCGGTGGTATGTGCTTGCAGGTACTGTGGAGCCGAGCGCCAAATAGCGGGCTGCAGCCCATGTTGCTGTGCTGGCCCTAGAAGGCCGTAGAATAGCTGTTTTTATATTTATCATGTGTGGCCGGCCTGCGAGCCGATGTATGTAAACACTCTTTATTAAGTGAATATTTGTAAGGCCATAAGGCCATGTACCCGTTTCTGTGTATTTGGGGTTCCATTCCTATTTTTGTAGATGTGGACATTCATTTTGATGGATTTAAGTTTGGGATCTTTCAACTTTAGAAACTTCCGCTAGAATGCTCTGTGATTCGGTCGAGTAGTCTTAATTGGTTGGTTTGATTATTCATTTAGTAACCCTTCCGACTGTCTGTGGTATATGGCGTCGGGTTCCAGCTGGACCTTCTGTTATATGTCATGCGACGGATGGGGGTGTTACAAAGACACGGCCTTGGACACGCCCGTGTCCTAGGCCGTGTACCCCTACACAGTCAACAAAATCCCCTTTTTATGCGACCAACTCAAATACAATTTTCGGGGCCTTACACCCTTTTTGATGATTTTGAAGTAACCATGGTTAGCTTAACTTAGAATGATGTGAAACTTTGGTAAGGTTAGTTTAATTTCATTTATAGGCTCTAGTAAATTATTTGGATAATTTGGGCATTTTCTCTTAGTACCTCGTGAGTTAAGTGAACTAGTGCACCATATATTGATAAAAAGATAATAAATATTATATCATTCTGGAAAATTATGTTTCTTGGCCAGAGAACCTTTTAGGGCATAATAGAGCCTAGATAATTATTACATATTATTTGGATGAGTTTATAAGAATGTTTCTTCACAAAGTGCACTTTAATGGATTTATTGAAGTATTTTTCTATATAGCCTACTTACCTTGGAATTTCATGAAACTTAGTCAGTAGAGTTTTATAATCATTATAAGGCTCTGGTAAATTTTATGTAATTTGTGGACTATGATTTATGGAACCTCCTTCATTAACTCCAATTATTTAAATTACTTTGAATTTATTATTTAAAGATTTATACCTTTATAAAAATCTGTGAAATTTGGTATTCACTGATATTTTGCTTTAATATAGTATTCATAATTTTTGGGTGGCCAAAACTTAAGGAAATCTAGTACTTCATGTTCAGAATTACCCATGGCCTAGCATTTGGGAAAATTTAATAAATGCTAAATTAGTAAGGAAAATTACAAGTTTCTAGGTTTAGGTTAGATGTGTCATGATAGACCAATAATAATTATCTTAGTGAATTTGGATGAAAACTTGGAGTACCTCCTATCATGTACATCATATAGTATAGGTTGGTCTACATTTAGTAAAACTGCAGAAATTGTGATAACATGTGGAATGGTCATACGGAGATGAGATTATTAGTTTACTGATCTTAGTAAGGTTAAAAAGAAAAAAAGAGAGCTTCATTAACAGTCATGATGAGGAGTGTGTTGGGTTGTCAAGTGTTAAGAGGTGCTCGGGATCGACAAAAGATCGTCTTTACTGTGGAGAGAGAGAGAGAGTCAATATTTCCCTACAACAAGGCCTATCACCCTACAACAAGGATTTCATATTTCCCTGAACCACTCAATATCTCAGGGGGATCCATTTGCTACCATCAATAATCCACAAATCTTCTCTCTGATTATTGACAAAGAAGACATAATCAACTCTCTCACCCCCACTGTGTAAAGGGTTGTCATCTCCCTTCAAAAGTGATTCCTGGTTACAAGTCACCTGATCAAAAGACATGGGGATTTGGGTTTTGAGCACTTGATTAAAAGCTCATTGGTGTCAGTCATCTGATCAAAAATCTGAGTGGATTCGTACCAGGGTGGTAGAAGAGTGGATGTACCCAAGTTTAGGGGAACCACTATAAATTTCTTGTGTTGTCTGGTTGCACCCTTTTCCTTTTTGTTCTTGCTGTGTTTATGTTTTTAGGACTGGTGTGCTTATGTTTATTTAGTTTTATTTCTGCACTTATTGAATTACATCAAAAGCTGTAAAAGATTTTAAGGATTCTAGAATACTCTATTCACCCCCCCTCTAGAGTATTTCAGATCTAACACATCACTTTCAATTAGTATCAAACCGAGGTTCGTTAATTGGTTGTACAAGCTAACACTGGAACCAAAAAGATCCCTTATTAGATCTGATACCTTATCTTTCCATATTTTTAGTTACACAGCATGGCACAGAATAAGGACTATGCAAGCACCAGACCTCCAACGTGCAATCTGAATAAGTTTGCCATCTGGAAGGCAAGAATTAAATTGTATATGAATTCTATTGATGAGGATATATACAATTCTATTTTGACAGGTCCCCCCAAGCTTCAACATCTGCATCATCATCAAGTACTTCTGCAGTACCACCACCTGAGTGGACTGAAGCATAGAGGAAGGAATAGATAGTTGATGCCAAGGCTATGAACATACTGGCACAGACAATGTCAGATGATATTTTTCAGAAGGTGGCTGAATGCACCTCAGCCAAAGCCGTCTGGGATTCACTAAATCAGATGGTGACTGGTTCAGCTGATGAGAGAGAGGATAGGAGATCCAACCTCATATCCTTATATGAGAACTTCAAGAAAGAAGAATCTGAATCGGTAGCTGATATGTATAACAGGTTATGCTCAATCATCAATGAGCTAAAAATCTTGGACAAGGACATCACCCTCATAGAGGTGAATGAAAAGATCCTGATGTATTTCCCAAGCTCATGGGATTCAAGGATCTGGCCCATCATGGAGGCCTGAAGCCTAAATGAGATATCTACAGAATCTCTATTGGGCAAGTTAAAGTCTTATGAACAACTGATCAAGTCCAGGGAGGCAGCAGAGCAAAGGACACCTCCACCAGCCAAAAAAGAGCAAAGTATAACTTTCAAGGATGCTAAGGAGACAGAGACATCAACATCAAATGAAGAGCTCATGAATCTATTTGCCAGAAGATTCTACAAGATGGCAAGAAAGGACTTCAGAAGAAAGTCATCTAGACAAGATGACAAACCTAGGTATGATAAAACACCAACTAAAGAAGTGGTGTGTTTTGGGTGCAGGAAACCTGAGCACTTCCTCTCTGAGTGTCCAGAGAACCAGAAGAAAGACAAGAGAAGAGAAAAAGATACCAGGAGATAGCACTCCAGCAAACCTTCTTCCAGCAAACATAAGAGGAAGGAAAAGCGTTTTGTGGCTGAAACCTAGAGTGAGACTGAAGAAGAATCAACATCTTCTAGCTCTAGTGAGGATGAGGAAGAGGCAAGGGCCAAGGAGGTTTGCCTCATGGCAATTGATGCTTCCAGGAGCCATTCAGAAGAAGTGGAATCAGATAATGAAGACGCTTCAGATTCAGAAGCTGATAAGGTACTATCTTCTTTTGATTACACTTCAGATTCTTTTAAAATTGAATTTAAATCAATGTGTATAGACTTAATAAAATTAGAAAAAGAGATTAAAACCCTTAGGAAAAAAATAGGAAATTTAGAAAACATTAACTTTGAAAACAATAGGTTAAAAAATGAACTGTGTTTAGCTAATGAACAAATCATAATGTTTAAAACTGAGCTTTGTGAGGCTAAACAACTTGAGGAAACTCTTAATGGAAGAATCCTCAAGCTGATGGACATCACAAGTACTGTAAATGCCAGACTTAATGGTAAGCTAGGCTTGGGTTCTTTGTCATGTTTGCCGCCCATTCCCAGGAAGAACATCTTAACAACCCCCATAAAATTTGTCACGGCTAAGGGAAAAGAAATAGTAAACCATAAACAAACAACAGAAAATGTTTCTAAATTAATAGGTCAGAAAACCAAAAAGCAGAAATCCATAGGTAACAAGGTTCAGCAAAATTCGTCGAACCTAGATTGACGAAATGCAGCCAGTTCGTCGAACCCCACTCAACGAACGTTGAATGCAAACTGTAGTTATAACTATTCATCTAACTGCGATCGACGAACTCTATATGGTTCGTCGAGCAGAGGTCGACGAACATGGGGCACAAAAAATAAATATATTCATTCTCTGGGCAGAGATCGACGATCTCATCCCTATTCGTCGAACTGTGGTCGAAGAACTCACAGAAATTCGTCGAACCCAGGAAGACTTAACCAAAACTTTAATTATAACAGAAACTTAAATAATCCTAAGAAAGCTTTTAATCCTCTAGCTGACTGGGTTATACCACCTAGGAGATATCATCCTCTAGGATATAAATCCCAACAAGAATATTCTGTTATTTCCAGCTTTTCATACCAGGAAAACAAAGGACCCAAGTTAACCTGGGTCAAGAACAACTAATTATTTTTCATTACAGGTGAAGAGTTGTCTAGTTAATAATCAAATATGGTACCTGGACAGCTGTTGCTCCAAACATATGATAGGAAGCAAGGATAATCTATCCAACTACATGTCCAAACTAGGACCAAAGGTTATCTTTGGTGACTCTAAATGTGTCCAGTCCAAGGGTTTTGGAGAAGTGAAGATTGGAGCTGTCACATTCAAGAAAGTGACATATGTCAAAGGAATAAAGTATAACCACATCTCCATAAGTCAATTATGTGATGAAGGTTATCAGGTATATTTTAATTCATCTTATTGTATTATTTCTAATAAGGAAATCCAAACAGTTTTAATTGGAAAAAAACAAGGCAATATATATTTAGTTGATTTTTTATCTGCCAAATCTGATATCTGTTTACTTAATATAACTAGTAACCAGAATGAGTTATGGCATAAAATACTAGGTCATATAAATCTGAAAAACATTCCTAGGTTATCTAAAGACAACCTTGTTAGAGGTCTACCTTCTGGTCCCTACAAGATGGAGGGTCTCTGTCGGGTTTGTCAATTAGACAAACAAACTAAATCTAGTTTCAAATCCATTAATAAAAGTGATTCACCTAGGATTTTGTATTTACTACACAAGAATCTATTTGTACCCATTGTTGTACAAAGTCTAGGAGGGAAATCCTACACTTTGGTTATTGTAAATGATTTCTCCAGGTTCACTTGGTTATCCTTTTTGAGATCTAAGTCAGATACCTTCAAGATTCTTACAGATTTTCTCAGGACCATACAGATTCAGTTCTCTACTCATGTTACATTGATCAGAAGTGATCATGGCACAGAGTTTGAGTCTCTTCTTATGCATGAGTTATGTGAGAAGGAAGGTATCAGACATTGCTTCTCAGCTCCTAGAACTCCTCAACAAAATGGTGTAGCTGAAAGGAAAAATAGGACACTCATTGAAGCTACGGGTACATTACTTGAAGATGCTTACATGTCACTATCCTTTTGGGTAGAGGCTGTGAACACTATAAACTATGTCCTGAACAGAAGCCTGATACATAAGTTAAAGAATATGACTCCCTATGAATTACTAAAAGGGAAGAAAACTAAAATAAACTATTTTAATGTCTTTGGTTGTATATGTTATATTCACACAAACAATAAAAGATATATTAGAAAGTTTGAGGCTAAGGTTGAAGAGAGAATTTTTCTAGGATATTCCCAAGTAAGCAAAGCCTATAGGGTTTATAACAAATCATCATTAAGAATTAAAGAGCCATTCTTGTTTCTTTTGATGAAGCTAATATGTCTTGCAAGGAGAAATAGATTTCTACCAATAGCACTTTGCAGGTATCTCACTTGTGTGAGAGATTGGATGAACTAAACCTTACCCAAAAGGTTCTAATACAACCTTCTCCACAAGTTAATGAAGAGAGTGAAGATGAAAGCACTGAAGGAATTGAACTTCCTCCAACAGCAAACATAATTCCACAAGAGGAATTAATCCAAGATGTTATTGCACAACCATATCCACCCACTGATTTAGTCACACTTAGGGATCACCCCAAATCTCAAGTGATTGGAGACAAATCAATAGGTGTACAAACAAGGCATCAACTCAACCATGATGTGATGCATGTCTATTTTCTCTCTCAGGTTGAACCTCTATCAATTCATGATGCAGAGCAAGATCCCCACTGGATCATTGTAATGCGGGAGGAACTAAACTAATTTAAGAGATATAGAGTTTGGGTTTTGGTTCCAAGACCGTAAAACTACCCAGTAATTGGAACCAAATGGGTATACAAAAACAAATTTGATGCACAAGGAGCAATAGTGAGAAACAAGGCTAGGCTTGTTGCTCAAGTCTATAGGCAAGAGGAAGGAATTGATTATGATTAGACATTTGCACCTGTTGCAAGATTGGAAGCAATTAGAATATTCCTTGCCTATGCAGCCCACAAGAGATTCAACGTCTATCAAATGGATGTGAAGAGTGCATTTCTCAATGGTGTACTACAAGAAGAGATTTATGTTGAACAACCTCTAGGTTTTGTCTCTCCAACTCACCCCTCTTATGTTTTCAAATTGCATAAAGATCTTTATGCTTTAAAGCAAGCTCCAAGAGCTTGGTATGAGACTGTAGCTAGCTTTCTTTTAGAGTATAAATTTATAAGAGGAATAATAGATAAAACCTTATTCACTAGACATCATAAGGACCAAATTTTGTTAGTACAAATTTATGTGGATGACATCATCTTTGGGTCTACTGATTCCAAATTGTGCAAGAGGTTCTCTGACCTCATGCATTCTAAATTTGAAATGAGTAGTATGGGTGAGCTTTCCTACTTCCTTTGTCTACAAGTGAAGCAGTTGCCTCATGTCATTTTCATTTCCCAGGCTAAGTATGCTAAAGAGCTTCTAAAGAAGTTTGGGATGGCTGATGCCTCAGTAATGACAACACCTATAACTACAAATGCTGTAGTGGACTCTGATGCATCAGGGAAACCTGTAGATCAGAAACTATATAGGGGCATTGTTGGGTCCATATTATACCTTATAGCAAGTAGACCTGATATCATGTTTGTCACATGCCTTTGTGCTAGGTTTCAAGTGAAACCTAAAGAATCTCACCTTATTTTCCTAAATAGGATTTTGAGATATATAAAGGGTTGTCCTAGTCTAGGCATATGGTATCCCACAGAGTCAGAGTTTGAGTTAACTGGATACTCAGATGCTGACTATGTTGGATGCAGGGTGGACAGGAAAAGTACTTCAGAAACCTGCTTGTTCCTGTGTATGAGATTAGTGTCCTGGTTTTGTAAAAAGAAAACATCAGTTTCAACCTCAACTACTGAAGCAGAATACATGTCTGCTTGAAGTTGTTGTTCTCAGATGTTATGTATACAAAATCAATTACTATACTATGCTCTCAACTTAAATAATTCAACTCTACATTGTGATAATACTAGTGCTATAACAATATCACAGAATCCAGTTCATCATAGTAGGACTAAGCATATAGATATAAGACATCATTTCATTAGAGAGAGTGTGGACAAAAACTAAATCAATCTTTTCTATATCCCCACTGATTTGCAAAGAGCTGATATTTTCACCAAACCTCTGGATGAGAAAAATCACTCATTCTTTATAAATCATCTTGGAATGATCAATGGAGAAGACTTAGTTTAGTTTCTGTCTGCACTTGACGAATTTGCCAGAGTTCGTCGAACGGAGTTCGACGAACTAGGGAAAGTTCGGGAGATATTCGTCGAACGGAGGTCGACGAACTCTCTGTGTGTGAAGTTGTTTTCGTTGAACGGAGCTCGACGAATCCTATTCAGAAAACTTTCGTCGAACGGATCTCGACGAAATGTCTTCAAATCTTCAGACTGAGCTTGACGAATTGTTTAACTCTAAATTATTTCGTCAAACCCAGATCGAAGATTGTTTTAATTTTCATGGAACGGAGTTTGTCGATTCATATTCCTGAAAACCCTTTATTTAGGTTTTCTTCGACCTCTGTCACGCGCTTTCTATTCCCCTTGCACTTGATCGTCATTTTTCTCTTTTCCAGGTGATTCCAATGGCTATTCCATCAGGTGCCCTAACCGGAATGAAGTTTGACACGGGATTTGACGTCGACTTCGAATCCTTTCAACATTCGGATCCAATATTTTTGCATATACTGGAACTTCTGGAGGAACAGAAACTGAAAAATCTGATGTCAACAACGATAAAACTGTCTGCAACTAAAATCAGAGAATGAGTTTATACATCTACATCAGAGGAGAACACTATGATCGGAACAATTACGGGTAACTCTGTTGTACAACCCCGTGTCCGGCGAGCAAGGTCAATAAGGGCCAAACAGATCAGGCTGAGAGCAACAGGCGAGCTCGGCGAGCTCGGCAGCAGCAGGCGAGCTCGGCAGCAGCAGGAGAGGGCCAGAGCTCAGCATCCGTCGACCAGAGATCGACGATCGGCGACCCAGAGCTCGGCATTCGCCGAGCGAGCTGCAACTCGCGGCCCCCGCAGTGGAGCTCGGCAGCAGCTGGCGAGCAAAGCATGCCGAAGTGGCCAGGGGTCCCAGCTCGCCTGGGGATCAGAGGTATTTTTTACTATTCTATCCCTGCTGCCTGCCCATAGCCCTTCGAAACAGCGGAGTTTGGCTGTTGGCAGGCCCAACCAAGGGTTTCCTGGTAATTTCAGGTCAGTTATTTTGGTTATTGGCAGTCCGAATTTCAAAAACTATAAATAGGACCCAAGGGGTACCCCTGAGAGCAAGTTTTGACCCTGAGTTCCTCTCCCCAAATTCTCTAAGTGCTTTCTGAGGGTACCTTAGCTCGGCTTCAGGCTAAGGAGGGGAAGCGCTCTGAGATCTTCCGGGTTTGTGGTGGACCTCCCCGCCGAGCCCTTGGGTCTGTTTCTCCTTGTCTTGTTTTTTTCTTGCAGGAGCGAAGTAGGCGCGAGACCACCCCCTTTCCCCAAGGGCGAGCTCCACGGAAGCCGGGTTCCGGTTTCAACATTTTGGTGCGGTGAGCGTGGAGCGTGGTCAGCACAGAAAAGTTCCAACGAGTTTCAATGACGGGCAAGGATCCGACAGGCCGAGCTCGCCGCCCCCCCGCCTCTCGCAACAGTGGGAATGTTCGAAGACTTCAGAAGCGAGGTCTGAATTTGGTCAAGTTCGCACTCGGCACGCGGGCCGAGTGCTCGACTCCGGCGAATCAGATCGCGGCCGCCCCCTCATTGGGCGAGGACGCTCCTGGCAGGCGAGCTGGGAAGGAGTGGCCGAGGAAGGCCGAGGGTGCGAGCTCCCCGGGCGCGAGCTCTTCCCCGGCTCGGCAGGCCAGGTCGCTTCGGCGAGCTGGGCTCGCGAGACTCGCCAGCTCGCCCGGTGGGAGGAGGGAGTCCTTTCAGCGAGCTGGTCTCTTCAGCTCCAGTTCCAGATGGGTTCAGGGAGCCCGAGATGTCCTATTACACTGGGAAGGGAGACCCGTACAGCACGTCCAATGGTTCGAGGACGTGGTCTCCATCCGTCAGATGTCGGACGGATTTAAGTGCCTGCTCTTCGCCATCACCCTCCGAGAGAAAGCGAGAGAATGGTTCCACCAGCTACCGGCCAGCTCTATCTATCTATTGCTTCGAGGACTTGCGCCGAGGATTCATGCTGAGATTCACCACTTCGAAGAAGAGGAAGAAGGAGTCTGAGTCACTGTTTCACATCAAGCAGGGGGTAAACGAGACGTTGGGAAGCTACGTGGACCGATTCCAGGAGGAAGTTACTCAGGTTCAGGAGATGCCAGGCCATAGTCTAATGATGGCCTTCACTCTAGGCCTGCAGCAGGGCTTCTTCCTGATGGAGCTGAAGAGAGTTCCCCCCTTCTCCTATGAGAGTTGATGGAAAGGGCGGCGAGAGAGGTTGATGGGAGGCGTCAAACCCGAGTTTGCAAGGAAATTGGCCAGGTGGGCCACAGAGGAGGAGAGGGAGTCGAAGGGAGGAAGAGGTCAGGAGGAAAGAAGAGGGAGCCCAGGCAGAGGGAGCAGAGGCAGCTCCAAGGCAGCAGCAGCCGGGGTGGGGGCGTCAGGAGCCCGACCGTCGGCTAGGCTGGAGGCCAGAGTGGCAGGAGCAGGGGCCACAGAGGGGAAACTTCGGAAGAGGTCACTTCCAGGGGAGGCAAGACCAGTTCCACCCCCCAGGATGGAGGCAGGGCCAGAGGCCCCGCTCCCCGATCAAGAGGATGCCATGGTCATAGCCTTGGGGCCAGGAGAGGAGCGTGGAGGAGAAGAAGGAGGGAGGTTAGGGTGGAGCTGCCCTACTGCGACTTCCATCAGGAAGAATGGCACGCAACAGCCACATGCCCGGAATTCTTGGAGATGAGGGGGAACAGGGAGCAGCAGCAGCAGCAGGGGGCGCAATAGGAAGTGAGGATCGAGGAGGTCCTGCCTCGGGCGGAGGAGGATCGGTGCGAAGACCGGGTGGATGTGGGAACCCGAGGAGGGATCGGGATGATCCAAGGGGGAGCGGGGATTGAGGCCTCCCGCAAGGCTAGCCTCCACACCATGTACCGGCGAAGCGTCGCCTCTACATCCCAAACCCCGCCACCAGAGGAGAGGATCACCTTCTCCAGGAGTGATCTACCAGACCACGAGGACCCGTTCTGTGATGCGCTGGTCATCAAGACGGCCATCGAGAACTTCACCGTCTCACGGATCCTCGTGGACAACGGGGGTTCCGTCAACGTCGTCTTCAAAAAGGCGTTTGACGCAATGAAGGTGGAGGCGAGAAGAGTGCTGGCCTCGGATGGCCCCCTGTTCGGGTTTTCCGGGAGAAAGGAAGGAGGTAGAAGGAGGAGTCGGACTCCATGTCACCTTGGGGGGGCAGTCCCGAAACTGCAAGTTCGTCATTGTGGACGCCCCCAGCAGCTACAGCGCCATCTTTGGAAGGCCCCTGATCAGCGCCTTCCGCTGCGTCCCCTCATCTTTTCATCAATGCTTGAAGTTCAACACCGAGGGGGTCCAAGTCAGGGTTAGGGGAGACCCAAAGGTGGCGCGGGAGTGTTATGTTCACTGCTGGTGAACACCATCTCTTGGCAGGAGGGAGCCGAGGAGATGGGGCGAAGGATGGAGGAGGTCGAAGAGGAAGCTGAGGAGGAAGAGCTCGGAGAGAAGGGCTGCGCAGAGGAAGCGGCCGGAGGAAGTTTGGAGGTGACCGAGGTGAGGGTCGAGGAGGAAGCGATGGAGGTAGAGGTCCCCGCCCCGGAGAAAGGGGACGCCGAGGGACGGGCGGAGCAACCCAGGCTGGAGGTGTAACACCCCTTATCCGTCGCATAACATATAGCAGTAGGTCCGGCCGGGGCCCGACGCCATATACCACAGACAGACCGGGTGGTTACTTATGGAAACCATCCAACCAATCTCAACGTCCTACACAGAGCATTCTAGCAGAAGCAGTTAATATAAGTTGTAAACAAGAACCCAGCATAAGAGCACGAATGTCCACTAATACAACATTTAGGAATGTATACAAAATACCCAAACATTGGCCTTAAGGCCTTACAAAAAGTTTCACTTGTTCGTTACATGATTTACCAACCTCGGCATGCAGGCCGGCCATACATGAATAAAAATAGAAAACATTTCACTTGGGCCTTCCAGGGCCAGCTTCGCAAAAAGGGCTTTAGCCCGCTATTGACCGCTCGGTCCAGCTGCACCTGCAAGCAAACAAACCACCGCACGGTGGCAAACAAAGCAACGGTCAGCAATGCTGACCAAATTATAACGATCCCGCCCCCAACTCGGGGCGGCGATGCTCCTTCCCTGCATTTCATTAGCATAAGCGAGCATTATAAATATAGTCATTTCATCACAGGCGGAGGCTCAACGGCCACACACCCGTGCACTCAGGGCACATTCTTGGTGAACGCAGTCTAAGTCTGCCGACTCACCGCCATCCTCTCTTGGACGGCCAAACAATGAGCAGTTTGTCTTCCTGGCATGGGTCACGGTAATTAAAACCATAGACCGACGAAGACCCTCATCTATGCCAACGGCCCTAATCCGAACGACATAGAGTGGGTACGGTTCCATCTAACCCGTGCTCACAACGCAACGGTAATTTAAACCATATGCGCCCGCAACGGTAATTTAAACCATATGCGCAGGTCAAACTTCTACGAGTCCCATTTTCATCACAAGTCACATAACCCGGTTATGTTCAAGTTGGCTTCCAAGCCACCAAGTTGGCAAGACCTCGTGTCCGCCCAGTTTTCCGGGTGCACCTTTGGGTTAGTCCCCAAGGCTCCCTGCTGCAATCTACCGCGTAGAAAACCCGAAAACACCAAATAGCACGGAGTCTTCTCCGGCCTTATGCAATGCAACATCACCGATCCGGACTAACATGTCCGGGTAGGCTTCAACCAAAATGCCTATGTCCGTTCTCGCATACGGACGCTAAACAACGGGGACTTTACATATCTACCCGAAGGAACGCCTCCAACTCTTCGCAAACTCGCGAGAGAGGGCTTCCTATGCTAAGAAAGAGAGCTATCATGCTCACAAGTGAGGATCGTTACCCTTGCGTTCCTCTTTGGCGCCATCGAAATGTAATCGGATAGAAATCACCGCACTTGCGTTGCCTCCGTGGATCCGGAGTCGGCTTGCGATTCGGAGCTCCGAAGCTCCTCCAATGGCGGATCTAGCTCCTCTTCCTCTTGCCTTAGCTCTTCTTTCTCCAAGGGTTTGGAGAGATGAAAGGGGTGAAAAGTGTGGATTTTTCTAAGTCAAACCCGAGTATATACTCTCAGGAACCATCCCCAGCCGTCGGATCTCAACCTAAGAAAACGAGCGGCTTTGATTCGGGGCTGAAATGCCCAAACTGGGCCGAACACGGCCTGGCACACGCCCGTGTCCAGGGCCGTATGCCGCATTCGCCGTCAAAATCGAATCTTCTGAACACGCACACGGGTATCGGAACACGCCCGTGTTCGAGCTGACACGCCCGTGTTCCAGCTGACACGGCCGTGTAGCCGGCCGTGTACCCCATGATTTTTCCCCCGTTTCCAACCCGAGCACTGCACGGGTTCTAGGACACGCCCGTGTCCTTGACCGTGTCACATTGACACGCCTGGGCCCCCAGGCCGTGTACACGGGCCATTTCGTCGAGGGGAGAACGACGACTGGATGACACGGCCTTGGACACGCCCGTGTCCTAGGCCGTGTGCCTTGTCTCGACGATCGTCGAGTGAATCTCGACGATTTCACCTTGACGATCGTCGACACGGGTCGACACGCCCTGCGACACGCCCGTGTCGCGGGCCGTGTGCCCATTCTCGACGAATCGTCGAGAATAACTCGACGATTTCACGGCTAAGTGTCGACACGGGTCGACACGCCCTGCGACACGCCCGTGTCGCAGGCCGTGTGCCCTTTCTCGACGAATCGTCGAGTATAACTCGACGACTTCGCGACTAAGTGTCGGCACACACTTGACACGCCCTGGGACACGCCCGTGTCCCAGGCCGTGTGCCGTCAGCCAGAAACCAAAACTGGCCCAAAACGTCCCCCTTTGCTCCTTTGAGTTTCGGGGCGTTACAACTCTCCCCCTCTTAAAAGAATTTCGCCCACGAAATTACATAAAGGAAAGATATACAAAAACAACATTTGTACCTGAGCGGAACAACTCCGGATACTCGTCAAGCATAGTCTGCTCTCGCTCCCAGGAGAGCTCCTCACGACCGCAATTGTCCCATCGGACCTTGACCATCCTGATCTCTTTATTGCGTAGCCGCTTGACCTCCGAGTCCTCAATCCGCACGGGCTTGACCTTTGTCGTTAGCCCACTATCCACCGGCACTTGATCGACCGCGATCACTTGCGTAGGCTCTTGCACCGCCTTCCGAAGCACCGAAATGTGGAATACATCGTGTAAACCACTTAGCTCCACAGAAAGCTTCAACCTATAGGCCGCTTCTCCAACTCGCTCCAGAACCTCAAACGGTCCAAGGTACCTCGGGCTTAGCTTTTTCAACCGTCGCACCCGCGAGACACCCTTGAACGGCTTGATCTTTAGGTACACATAATCACCCACAGCGAACTCCACGTTCCTGTGCTTGGCATTATAGTACTTTGCTTGCCGGTCCTGAGCGATGAGTAACCTCTCCCGAATGGTTCTCACCAAAGAAGTAGCATCATCCACTTCCGATCGCTTATACAACTTCGACTCGCCCGTTTCTAACCAAGACAACGGCGTGCGACATCTTCTACCATATAGGGCCTCGAAAGGCGCCATCTGAATACTTGCTTGGTAGCTGTTGTTGTATGCGAACTCCACCAAATAAAGGTGGTCCTCCCATTGCTTTCCAAAGTCCAAAACACACATGCGAAGCATGTCTTCCATGGTTCTATTGACCCTCTCGGTCTGCCCATCCGTTTGCGGATGGAAGGCTGTGCTAAACTTCAGCTTTGTTCCCAACATTTGCTGCACCAGCCTCCAATCATTGGACGTGAACCGCCCATCTCGGTCACTCACGATGCTGCGGGGCACACCATGAAGCCGTACTATATTATCCACATAGAGCTTCGCCAGCTTCTCCACCGGATCGTCCTTCCTATGCGGAATAAAATGCGACACCTTCGTTAATCGATCCACGACCACCCAAATGGCGTCGTTCCCCTTTTGCGACCTTGGCAAACCGTGCACAAAGTCCATAGAGATGTCGTCGAATTTCCACTCCGGAATAGGCAAGGACTTAAGAAATCCTCCCGGCTTTTGGCACTCCGCTTTTACCAAGGCGCAGGTTTGGCACTTCGCTACGTATAGCGCCACATCTTTCTTCAAACCCGGCCACCAAAATAGCTTCTTGATATCGCGGTACATCTTCGTGCTCCCCGGGTGAATCGAGTACTTGGTATGGTGTGCTTCGTACAACAACTCCACCCGTAAATTGCCCACACTTGGGACGCACAAACGACCGTCTTTCCACAGCAATCCGTCCTCCATGACGAATTGGGAATTTGACCCATCCAGAGCCTCTATCATGAACTGCTTCATATGAGCATCCATATCCAAAGCCTGTCGAATCCGATCAGCCAGGTCATATTGGACTTCAGTCCAATTCAGCACTGCTTCAGCACTAGATTGTCTATCCACACAAACAATCTCCAACGCCTCCAGCTCCTGCACCAACCGCTCATCATGCACTGATAGCCAATTCGCTTGAGCTGGGGCTCGGCGACTCAACGCGTCCGCAACCGCATTCCCTTTGCCAGGCACGTAGTGGATCTTGAAAGTATAGTCCCCCAGGAACTCCATCCACCTACGCTGCCGCATATTCAGATCCTTCTGATCAATCAGGTACTTCAGGCTCTTGTGATCGGTGTAGATATCAATCTTCACACCGTACAAATAGTGTCTCCACAGCTTCAAGGCAAAAATCACGGCCGCTAACTCCAAGTCATGGACCGGATAATTCCTCTCGTGCACTTTTAGCTGTCTCGAGCCATAAGCTATCACGCTTCCGTGCTGCAGTAGCACACAACCCAAACCGCTGCCTGAAGCATCGCTATATATCTCATAGCCTTCGGTCCCAACCGGCGAACTCAACACAGGCGCCGTGGTCAACCGACACTTCAATTCCTCAAAAGCTCGCGCGCACTCCGGCGTCCAAACGAACTTATGCTCCTTCCTCGTCAAAGTAGTGAGAGGTAGCGCTATCCGCGAGAAGTTCTCTACGAAGCGCCTATAATAACCGGCAAGCCCCAAAAAGCTCCGGACTTCTGCTACCGTAGCAAGCTCAGGCCACTCCCGTATCGCAACAATCTTCGCCGGATCCACCGCAATACCCTCTCCACTCACTATATGCCCGAGGAACGCTACTGAGGATAGCCAAAACTCGCACTTCGAGAACTTGGCATACAACTGGTTTCTCCTTAGCGTCTCCAGCACCAAATGAAGATGCTTGAAGTGATCTTCCTCACTTTGCGAGTACACCAAAATATCGTCGATGAAGACGATCACGAAATGGTCCAAGTACTCCCTGAACGTCCTGTTCATCAAATCCATGAACACCGACGGCGCATTAGTCAGCCCAAACGGCATGACCGTAAACTCATAATGCCCGTATCTCGTACTAAACGCTGTCTTCGGGATATCACTCTCCCTTATCCGCAGCTGATAGTACCCAGACTTGAGATCTAACTTCGAGTACACCGTCGACCCGACTAACTGATCAAAGAGATCATCAATCCTAGGGATCGGGTACTTATTCTTCTCAGTCAGCTTGTTTAGCTCCCGATAATCAATACACAATCTCAAGCTTCCGTCCTTCTTCTTAACAAAGAGGACCGGTGCGCTCCAAGGCGAAGAACTCGGGCGCACATACCCTTGCTCCAACAACTCTTGCAGTTGAACTTTCAGCTCCGCCATTTCCTTAGGCGCTAGCCGATACGGAGATCGTGACACAGGCTTTGCACCTGGCACTAGCTCGATCGTAAAATCTATCTCCCGTTGAGGCGGGGCTCCAGGAAGATCTGCTGGGGAACACATCAGGGTATTCCGATACCACTGAAATACAATCCAACGCGGGCTTCGGCTTTGCAACCTCCACTAGTGTAAAGAACAGTTCTGCTCCAGCACGAACCGCCTTCACCACCTGAAGAGCAGACATCAACGTCTTGCTCGACCCCTTTAAGCCCGTAAAAGTCGTCTCACGACTCGCTCCCAGCTTGACTTCCTTGCTACCGCAATCTATATGGGCCTGCTGCTCCGAGAGCCAGTCCATGCCAAATATGACGTCGAACTCCACTAACGGAAGTAAAGACGCCCGCAGGTCGAACTCCTGCTCTCCAATACGAGTCTTAACCTCGCAGATCCTAACCGCTCGCATCGAACACCCATTGGGCAACAACACATCCAACTTGTCCTTCGCCATCGAAGAAGGGACTCCGATGCGTGATATAAATCCTTCGGACAAGAAGGAGTGTGAAGCTCCCGTATCGAAGAGTGCTCGTGCGGGATTTTCACAAATCATTACAAATCCTAAACAAGCAGTGGTAAGGTAACATATACATAACAAGCATATAAAGGAATTGACTTGCTATAAATTAAACCGTACCTGTCACCACGTCAGCTTGTTTAATGGCCTCCTGTTGGCCAAGATTGTAAACCCTTGGTTGGGCCGGAGCATAGTGAGATGCGGTCGACTCCACCGCCTTTCCCTTCTCTTCGTAGGTAGCTCCTGGCCTCCTTTCGGACTTAGGTCGTCCGCTCCAACAATCATGGGCGAAATGCCCCGTCTTGCCACAAGTGAAGCACGCGCCCGGGGTCCGACTCGTAGTCGCCCCAGAAGCACCAGAAGGAGCTGGACCCGAAGTCCTATGCTTCTTAAAGAATCTTTGATAGCCAGACTTTGAAGTAGTCGGCACTTTGAACCCAGATTTCTTCTCGCCCAAGCCTTTCTTCGCTTGTACACTCTTCATGTCCTTCTCTAAGGACCGGGCAGTATTGATCAAGGTTAAGAAACCTTGCGTCATTGGCCCCGACAGTAACAATCTCAGCTCATCCCTCAAGCCTTCATAAAAACGATTAGTCTTGCACTCCTCATCCATAATGATGGAGCTAGCATAACGACTCAACCGCGTAAACTCGTGGAGATATTCATCCACGCTCCTCTCACCCTGCACCAACTTCAGGAACTCATTCTCCATTGAAATCCTCTGAGTAGAAGGGAGGTATCTTGCTAAGAACAATTCCGAGAACTCTTCCATCGGAACGTCTATCAGTTGTCTACCTCTCAAATGATGCAGCTCCAAACCTTCCCACCACATCCTCGCTTCCCCATCCAGAAGGAACGTAGCGATGGTGGTCATTTGCCACTCCTCCGTCTCCGTCGCTGTCATGACTCTCTTCACCCTAGAGAGCCAGTCTTCAGCCTGCGATGGGGTTCCCAACCCCGAGAATAACGGAGGGTTAAAGCTCATTACATGCTTCAACTGCCTCTCAGTCGCCCTCCTTGGCACTATTGGTTCTACAACCACTTGCTCCATCCTCCTCGGCTCGGCCTCTTGAAGAGGTACTTGCTCCATCACAGGAGCGGGCTGCTGCGCTTGCCTTCCAGGCTGCGCATTGATCACGGCCAACACCGCTTCAGCCACCAATCGTATATTTTCAGCCGACAAAGGTGTTGCTGGAGCAACTTCTGGTGCACTACTAGCCTCAGAACCTCGGCGTTCTGACGGCTCAACACCACTTCGGGTCACCTATAGTGGTACAAAACACCGTTAAGCGACCAAATAACATTGCAAATAGCAATTATAGGAACACGCAGGTTCCTCAAACACGAGTATTTTCATTCCTAAGTGGACATTCATGGGTTCTTTCACCAGTATAACGATGACGCACACAATGTGCTCACCACCCCTTAAAAAGAATTCGACCACGAAGACCGTTGAAGCCCGACCAAAACCAGTAGTCTGATACCAAATTGTAACACCCCTTATCCGTCTCATAACATATAGCAGTAGGGCCGGCCGGGGCCCGACGCCATATACCACAGACAGACCGGGTGGTTACTTATGGAAACCATCCAACCAATCTCAACGTCCTACACAGAGCATTCTAGCGGAAGCAGTTAATATAAGTTGTAAACAAGAACCCAGCATAAGAGCACGAATGTCCACTAATATAACATTTAGGAATGTATGCAAAAATACCCAAACATTGGCCTTAAGGCCTTACAAAAAGTTTCACTTGTCCGTTACATGATTTACCAACCTCGGCACGCAGGCCGGCCATACATGAATAAAAATAGAAAACATTTCACTTGGGCCTTCGAGGGCCAGCTTCGCAAAAAGGGCTTTAGCCCGCTATTGACCGCTCGGTCCAGCTGCACCTGCAAGCAAACAAACCACCGCACGGTGGCAAACAAAGCAACGGTCAGCAATGCTGACCAAATTATAACGATCCCGCCCCCAACTCGGGGCGGCGATGCTCCTTCCCTGCATTTCATTAGCATAAGCGAGCATTATAAATATAGTCATTTCATCACAGGCGGAGGCTCAACGGCCACACACCCCGTGCACTCAGGGCACATTCTTGGTGAACGCAGTCTAAGTCTGCCGACTCACCGTCATCCTCTCTTGGACGGCCAAACAATGAGTAGTTTGTCTTCCTGGCATGGGTCACGGTAATTAAAACCATAGACCGCCGAAGACCCTCATCTATGCCAACGGCCCTAATCCGAACGACATAGAGTGGGTACGGTTCCATCTAACCCGTGCTCACAACGCAACAGTAATTTAAACCATATGCGCCCGCAACGGTAATTTAAACCATATGCGCAGGTCAAACTTCTACCGAGTCCCATTTTCATCACAAGTCACATAACCCGGTTATGTTCAAGTTGGTTTCCAAGCCACCAAGTTGGCAAGGCCTCGTGTCCGCCCAGTTTTCCGGGTGCACCTTTGGGTTAGTCCCCAAGGCTCCCTGCTGCAATCTACCGCGTAGAAAACCCGAAAACACCAAATAGCACGGAGTCTTCTCCGGCCTTATGCAATGCAACATCACCGATCCGGACTAACATGTCCGGGTAGGCTTCAACCAAAATGCCTATGTCCGTTCTCGCATACGGACGCTAAACAACGGGGACTTTACATATCTACCCGAAGGAACGCCTCCAACTCTTCGCAAACTCGCGAGAGAGGGCTTCCTATGCTAAGAAAGAGAGCTATCATGCTCACAAGTGAGGATCGTTACCCTTGCGTTCCTCTTTGGCGCCATCGAAATGTAATCGGATAGAAATCACCGCACTTGCGTTGCCTCCGTGGATCCGGAGTCGGCTTGCGATTCGGAGCTCCGAAGCTCCTCCAATGGCGGATCTAGCTCCTCTTCTCTTGCCTTAGCTCTTCTTTCTCCAAGGGTTTGGAGAGATGAAAAGGGGTGAAAAGTGTGGATTTTTCTAAGTCTAAACCCGAGTATATACTCTCAGGAACCATCCCCAGCCGTCGGATCTCAACCTAAGAAAACGAGCGGCTTTGATTCGGGGCTGAAATGCCCAAACTGGGCCGAACACGGCCTGGCACACGCCCGTGTCCAGGGCCGTGTGCCGCATTCGCCGTCAAAATCGAATCTTCTGAACACGCACACGGGTATCGGACACGCCCGTGTTCGAGCTGACACGCCCGTGTTCCAGCTGACACGGCCGTGTAGCCGGCCGTGTACCCCATGATTTTTCCCCCGTTTCCAACCCGAGCACTGCACGAGTTCTAGGACACGCCCGTGTCCTTGCCCGTGTCACATTGACACGCCTGGGCCCCCAGGCCGTGTACACGGGCCATTTCGTCGAGGGGAGAATGACGACTGGATGACACGGCCTTGGACACGCCCGTGTCCTAGGCTGTGTGCCTTGTCTCGACGATCGTCGAGTGAATCTCGACGATTTCACCTTGACGATCGTCGACACGGGTCGACACGCCCTGCGACACGCCCGTGTCGCGGGCCGTGTGCCCATTCTCGACGAATCGTCGAGAATAACTCGACGATTTCACGGCTAAGTGTCGACACGGGTCGACACGCCCTGCGACACGCCCGTGTCGCAGGCCGTGTGCCCTTTCTCGACGAATCGTCGAGTATAACTCGACGACTTCGTGACTAAGTGTCGGCACACACTTGACACGCCCTGGGACACGCCCGTGTCCCAGGCCGTGTGCCGTCAGCCAGAAACCAAAACTGTCCCAAAACGTCTCCCTTTGCTCCTTTGAGTTTCGGGGCGTTACAGGAGGCAGCTGAGGAGGTGGTGGAGCTGGAGGTGCTCACCCGAGGAGGAAAGGTGGAAAAGATCCGCGTCAGCGGGGGGCTGACCCCGGAAGACCCGGGCAGGATGCTGGAATGCATCCAGAAGAACGTAGACATCTTCGCCTGGAACGCCGCGGAGATGCCGGGGGTTGACGCGGATGTGGCCTGCCACCGCCTCAACTTGGACCCGGGAACACGCCCCGTTCAGCAGAAAAAGAGATCCACGGCGGACAAGCTGGCGGAACCCATCAGGGAGGAGGTGGCGAAACTTCTCAAAGCGTGCTTCGTGTCCGAAATTCAATACCCTGGCTGGGTCTCGAACGTTGTGATGGTCAAAAAGGGAGACGGCCGCTGGCGGTTGTGTATCGATTTTTCCCTTCTTAATAAAGCTTGTCCTAAGGATTGTTACCCCTTGCCTCGGATCGACGCGCTGGTTGACTCAGCCGTTGGTTTTTCTGTAATGAGTTTTTTAGATGCATTTTCAGGTTACCATCAGATCAGGATGCACCCCCCGGACATAAAGGATGTCTCATTCATCACAGGGGACGGCTGCTACTGCTATAAGATGATGCCGTTCGGGATAAAGAACGCTGGGGCCACCTACCAAAAAATGATGGATAGGGTCTTCAAGGAGCAGAGGGGGAGGAATCTGGAGGTATATGTAGACGACCTCATGATCAAGAGCCGGGACGTGGACTCCCACCTCCGGGACCTGGAGGAGACCTTCGCCACCCTGCGCAAGTACAAGATGCGATTGAACCCACTAAAATGTGTCTTTGGGGCCAGCAGGGGAAAATTCTTAGGGCACCTCCTCACCCCCGCAGGGGTCGAGCCGAACCCAGACAAGGTCAAGGCCATCTTGGAGCTGGGATTCCCGCGGAATGCAAAGGAGGTCCAACGGTTGATAGGGAAGCTAGCAGGGCTGAGTCACTTCCTCTCTCGGGCAGGGGAGAAGTGCTCCCCCTTCTTCAAGATGCTAAGGGGGGGTCAGAGGTTTGAATGGAGCAGGGAATGTGAAGAGGCCTTCCAGGCCCTCAAGGTGCAGTTGACACAGGCTCCGCTGCTCCAAGGACCGAAGGAGGGGGAGGACTTGTTCTTATATCTGGGGGTCGGGACGGAGGCCTTGAGCTCGGTCCTGGTTCGAGAAGAGGGGAAGAGACAACTCCTAGTCTATTATGTGAGCCGGGTCTTGAGGAAGGCCGAGCTCCGGTATCCGATCTTGGAGAAGCTTGCGTTCGCCCTAATCATCTCGGCTCGGAGGCTACGACCCTACTTCCAGGCACACTCAATCCGAGTGGTGACCGACCATCCCCTCCGCAGCATCTTTGAGGGGGTGGAGCATTCAGGCAGATTGGCTAAGTGGTCGGTGGAGATGAGCGAGTTCGACGTCTCCTTCGTTCCGCGGCTCTCGATCAAAGCCCAGGCGATGGCCGACTTTCTTGCTGACTACGTGGTTGAAGTGGCGGAAGAAGAACTCACTCGCCCGGATCCTTGGAAGGTGAGAGTGGATGGAGCCTCGGGGAGGCATTCCCTTGGAGTGGGGGTGATCCTAGAAAGCCCTCAAGGGACCAGAATCGAGCAGACTGTGGTGATACACTTTCCCATTACCAACAACCAGGCCGAATACGAGGCCGTGATAGCAGGGCTTCGCCTGGCCAGGGAACTTGGAGTGTCAGATGTGAAGGTCCTCACAGATTCCATGGTGGTAGCCTCCCAAATCAACGGGGAGTTCGAGGCAAGGGAGCCCACCCTACGATCGTACTTGGCCAAAGTAAAGGGGATCATTGGGACTTTCCACAATTTCGCCATCCAACATGTGCCCAGGGAAGAGAATGAACAGGCCGATCAGTTGGCTAAGCATGGTCCCCAGGTTGGGGGCACCATCACCGACCTGTTCCGCCCCTCCATCGAAGAGGGAGAGCTCATGGAAATCGATCAACATGCTTCATGGATGGATCCTGTGGTGGTTTTTCTCTCCACGGGGAAGTATCCGGAGGGGGTAGATAAGAAGAAGCTGAGGCACAAGTCAGCATACTATCTCCTCCAGGACGGGCAGCTGTACAGAAAGACCCTCTCAGGGATGCTGGCCCGCTGCGTAACCGAGGGAGAAGTGCGAAGGATCTTGGAGGAGGTCTACTCCGGGGAATGTGGGAGTCACTCCGGGAGTCGGACCCTGGAAGGAAGGATAGTCAGGCAAGGTTATTTTTGGCCCACCCTCGGCCGGGACGCTGCAAAATTCGCAAGGAGATGTCACAAGTGCCAACTGTTTGCCCCTCTCCAGCTACAGCCGGCCCAACGGCTCCGTAGTATCACGGCCCCATGGCCCTTCGCGATCTGGGGAATGGATCTGGTTGGGCCGTTTCCCCAGGCCAGTGGTCAGAGGAGGTTCCTCCTAGTGATGATCGACTACTTCTCAAAGTGGATGGAGGTGAAAGCGTTGGCTAAGGTGACCTCCCAGGTGATCAGGAATTTTGTATGGGGGGAGATCATCTGTCGCCATGGGCTGCCCCAGGCCATCGTCATAGACAATGGGCCCCAGTTCGCCAGTGCCGAGTTCACCAGCTTTTGCGAACAGCTTGGGATCGATCTCAGGTTCGCCTCGGTCCATCACCCCAGGAGTAACGGACAAGTGGAGGCCGCAAACAAGATCATCGTCAACCTCCTCAAGAAAAAGGTGGAGAACCTGAAAGGGAGCTGGGTGGAGCAGCTTCCCGCGGTCCTTTGGGCCCTGAGGACCACCCCCAACACAGCTACAGGAGAGACCCCCTTCAAACTCTCCCACGGGTGCGAGGCAGTGCTCCCCATTGAATTCGAAGTCCAAACGCCGCGAGTCGTGGCAGCAAAGGAAGACCGCGAGGAATGGCAGGCAGAGAATGAGGAGGAACTGAGGCTCTCCCTCGACATGGTAGAAGAAGTAAGGGACCTTTCCGCCATCCGACAAGAGGAGGTAAAAAGAAGAATGGCCAAGTACTTTGATAAGCATGTCAGGATCAAGCAGTTCGTGGAGGGGGACTTGGTGTTGAAGAAAGTAGATGCAGCAGGGAGGTCAGCATCCGTGGGGAAACTCAATCCCAGCTGGGAGGGACCGTTCATAGTAAAGGTGGCCTTGGGGTCGGGGGGCTATCGACTCCAAAATGTAGAAGGCGAGACCTTGAGTCTCACCTGGAGTGGTGACGACCTCATGCGTTTTTTTCCCTGAAACATGTAAGCGACATCTTGATTATAATAAATTTCTTCAAGCTCTCTGATATCATTGTAATTGGCCTGCATGGTGGAATGTGATGTATTACGGACCCCGAGCAGATCTCGCTGTCAGGCTCTCACCTAGCTGGCAGGGCTGGAAGTCACTCGGTGTCATCCTTGGCCTCGAGCAGATCCCGCTGTCAGGCTCTCACCTAGCTGACAGGGCTGGAAGTCACTCGATGGCGGTGATAACCGACCCCGAGCAGATCCCGCTGTCAGGCTCTCACCTAGCTGGCAGGGCTGGAAGTCACTCGGTGTCATCCTTGGCCTCGAGCAGATCCCGCTGTCAGGCTCTCACCTAGCTGACAGGGCTGGAAGTCACTCGATTGCGGTGATAACGGACCCCGAGCAGATCCCGCTGTCAGGCTCTCACCTAGCTGGCAGGGCTGGAAGTCACTGGGTGTCATCCTTGGCCTCGAGCAGATCCCGCTGTCAGGCTCTCACCTAGCTGACAGGGCTGGAAGTCACTCGATGGCGGTGATAACGGACCCCGAGCAGATCCCGCTGTTAGTCTCTCACCTAGTTGGCAGGGCTGGAAGTCACTCGGTGTCATCCTTGGCCTCGAGCAGATCCCGCTGTCAGGCTCTCACCTAGCTGACAGGGCTGGAAGTCACTCGATGACGGTGATAACGGACCCCGAGCAGACCCCGCTGTCAGGCTCTCACCTAGCTGGCAGGGCTGGAAGTCACTCGGTGTAATCCTTGGCCTCGAGCAGATCCCGCTGTCAGGCTCTCACCTAGCTGACAGGGCTGGAAGTCACTCGATGGCGGTGATAACGAACCTCGAGCAGATCCCGCTGTCAGGCTCTCACCTAGCTGACAGGGCTGGAAGTCACTCGATGGCGGTGATAACGGACCCCGAGCAGATCCCGATGTCAGGATCTCACCTAGCTGGCAGGGCTGGAAGTCACTCGGTGTCATCCTTGGCCTCGAGCAGATCCCGCTGTCAGGCTCTCACCTAGCTGACAGGGCTGGAAGTCACTCGATGGCGGTGATAACGGACCCCGAGCAGATCCCGCTGTCAGGCTCTCACCTAGCTGGCAGGGCTGGAAGTCACTCGGTGTCATCCTTGGCCTCGAGCAGATCCCGCTGTCAGGCTCTCACCTAGCTGACAGGGCTGGAAGTCACTCGATGGCGGTGATAACGGACCCCGAGCAGATCCCGCTGTCAGGCACTCATCTGGTTGACAGGGCTGGAGGTTACTCGATGGAGCCGGCCTTGAAGTCGTCAGACGCAGGTCAAAGTCTGTGGCAGGAAACGAAGGGGAAGGGTTCTGACAGGGCGAGCCTGGGTTCGGCGAACTCAGCTCGGCATAATCAAGGAGGCAAGCCGGACTAGAGGGCTCTGCATGGGCGAGTTCGGGGGGCTCGTCATTTCCGGCTCGGCATTGGAAAGTAGGCCGCGAGCCCGGGCCTCGCCAAAGACCAGCCAGACCAGGGCGCCTCGCACCCCAGGCCCATCACACTTCGAAAAATTTCTTCTTCGATGGGCACAACCTGGGTGGCTCGCGTGCGAGTAGAGGTAGGCGGATAGAAGGCAAGAGGCCGCGCGCGAGTAGTAATGGCGTAATAAGGGCGGAGAGTAACTCGCCGCGAAATCATTTGAGACTCGGCGAACGATCCAAACACACTTCGCTCGCATGCGCGCTCTCATGATCACTCTACTCGCAGAACCTGTCTCTGCGAGGTCGCGGGAGAAAATACCCACATACATTCATAACACAATGAGCATAGTAAAAAAGAACACCGGTATGATCAAAACACTTTCATTTATTATTTATAAATGTACAGGGAGCTCGCCTCTGCGAGTAGTCAAAAAAGAAAAAAGAAAAACAAAAATACAGGGCCGTCAGCTGGCCTCGCCCCCTCCGCCGGACTGGTCCTCGCCGTCGCCCGAGTGGTCCTGGAAGCTCTTCCCGAACATAGCGTCCAGGCTATCCTCCTTCTCGCTGGGCGGCGTCGCCGGAAACAGACTCGGTATCAGGTCCCGAGCTGAGATCTCCCCGCATCCTTCCACCAGCACCCCTGAGTCCTTCATCATCGCGAGGGTGCACTCGGCGGTCTGAATTGAGTTGATCCGCAGTCTCTCAACGAGGTCCGCCTCGCCGAAGATGCGCGGGCACTTGTAGGGGAGAGTGGGATCGATGTCGTGCCCCGGGAAGAAGATCTCCACCTGGCGACGCACTTCGCCGAGAAGGTGCTGGTTCTCCCCCTTCAGCTTCGCGTTCGCGCTCTCCAACTCGCCAAGGCGTGCGCGCAGTTGGACGATCTCCTCCCCTCGCTCGACGTCGCGAGCCTGGAGCTCCCCAGCAGCGTCAGCATCCACGGCCAGCTGCGCGCGCAGGCGGCCGTTCTCCTCCTCTAGCTCAGTGTTGCGAGCCTGGAGCTCGCCGCCGCCTTGGCATCCTGGAAAAAAGCTCACTTAGCAGCAGCACAAGAACTTTCCAAGTAAAAGAGAGTGGTGCGTGACACTTACCAGCCCGCCAGCAGTCTTGGCGAGAAGGCTATCCGCGATACCGAGCCGCCTCGCCTGATCGGCGACCTGCTCCTTGGCAAGGTCGCGAGCTTGCTCGGCCTTCTCGAGCTGGTGACTGAGGGCGAAGCTGCGGCGCGCCAGCATGTGGTGCAGCTCCAGAGTCCGCAGTTGGGACTGCAGGCCCTCATGGCCGAGCTGTCGGAGGGTCGCCCTCTTGTAAGCCTCGGCATCCTCCCGGCCATAGAGGCCAAAGCCGAGGGCGTAGGCGTGACAGGTGGCGGGTTCGCGGTCGTGCCAAGACGGGTGCAGGGTGGAGACGGAGATTCGATGAGCGAGCTCGTCCCACTGCAGCATGGGCTCGCCCGCGGAATCCTTCCAGCGCGCGCCGAAGTTAAAGAGGGGGTGCTGCTTCGGCGGCGCGCGCTCGCGGGCAGCCCTCTTCGCCGAGGGAGGAGGGGAGATCGCAGCCGAGGAAGAGGGGGCCTTGCCACCCTTTCTGCCCTTGCTGGTAGTCTCCTTCAGCGGGCTCCCCGGAGACGCGTCGGGAGGAGTCTCCGACGAGCTGATGTACTTGGGGCTGGACTGATGTTGTTGTTGTTGTTGCCCCCGCGGAGCCAGCAGGGCTCTCCGCATCTTCTTCACCTGACGGGGGCCGGATGGTGGGTTCGACCCCGCGTCCTCAGGTCGCCTCTTGTTGGAAGAGGGCTGCGAGGAGAGCGCCTCATCTCGGCAGGCCGCTGCCGCCGCCCTCTCGCGAGCAAGAGGGTCAGTATCAAGCCCCGGGTCCGCAAAAGGCGGGTTCGCGGGGATTATTCGCTCCCCTGCAGAAAAATACTTGGGAAGGTTAGAAAACTCAGGGATGATAATGTGTCGAGTCCGCGAGTAGGCGAGCTCGGCAAGAGGAAGGAAGCATACCTTCGCCGGGCAGAACCGGGGGGAGCGCGTCGAGGCCCCTCCGCAGGAAGGCGACCTCGAAATCTTTGTGGAGGAAGAATTTGTGGAGCTCGGCGTCGTTGCCGGACACGGCCGGCGGGCGGTACACCTCCTCGCCTTTCTGTTGCGGCGAGTAGGGGATGTTGCCGAGATCGCCCTTGATGAAGGCGATCTTGGTCATCCAGGTGTGGTGCTTGTTCGCGATCTTGCGAACTTTGATCAAGGAGCCGCCGAAGTAGGCGACCCCGTCCGTCGTCGCCTTATAGGAGAAGAGTTTCCTGAACACCGTCAGGTTAAACTCGATCCTCTCCCGCCGGAGATAGCTCGCGAACGCCACCATCATGGCGATGGCGTTCGAGTTCAGTTGCGCGGGGACGGCCCCGTAGTATTTCAGGATCTGCCGGATCTCCGGCCACAAGGGAAGTCGCAGCCCCACCTTGAAGTGCGAGATGGGGAATGCGAGTTCGTTCTCATACAACGTGTTGATTGCCTCGCCCGGCCCCGGCCTGCGTGCCTCAAAGCCCGGCGGCACATACAGGGCCTCGAATTCGGCGAGCTCCTCCTCGCTGGTGTGGCCGTCAAAGAAGCAATAATCCGCGAAGTGCTGCGCGCACTTGGAGCGGCCATCAGCGTCCGGATTAGTCTTGCCCATGGTCGCAGGAAAGAAGCAAAGCGCAGCGCGAGCAGAAGAAGGAAAAAGCAGGAAGGGAAGCAGAGCAATAAAGACAGTACGGGGGTAGGTGAAAGGGGGGGGGAGGCTATTTATAGAAAAAAGAATCTGAGGCAGGCTGTCACATCGGCGCATCTCGCCACCCCAGCTCGCCACCCCAGCTCACCACCCCAGCTCGCCGACTTCCGGCGCATCCTCACTGAGGCTAAGTCAAAACATTACGGCTTTTTATTTAAATAACAAATGAAAATGTTCTAAAAATTATTCATCCCAGCAGGGGAAAGTTCGAAATAGAAAACAAGGCGCGCGAGCAGGGAGGGCACCAGGATACGAGTGCCGGTCGGCTCGGCAGGGGAGCCCGCAAATTTACCTACCCCGGCCTCGCGATCCCCGCCCCCCAAGCTGCCGCACGCGGAGAAGCTCGCGGATCCTTCCAGAGTTCCTCTGCGCGACTAAGAGACCGTCATCTATCTCATCCAGGAGTCGGGAAGGAGACATCAGCTCGCCAGGCCGGCCGAGGCGCACCTCCTCAGTAAGGCGCGCATAGACGCGCTGCAACGTCTCATTGACTCCTTGCACCTCGCGCAGACTACCCACCAGCTTCTTGAGGAGCTTGACCTCCCTCCTCGACAGCTCGCCCTGATCCACCTTCGGACCCAGATAAGAGTCCAGCGAGCTCGGAGACGGCAGGGGAGAATGGTGAGCTGCCCGCGAGGACTCCTCGGCAGCCGACTGACTGGGAAGGGCTGTAAAGGTAGACGTCAGCAAGAGCAAAAGCCTGTGAAGCACAGAGTTGAGCGAGGCAGACCTGAAGAGCTCGGCGGCTCAAAGGAGATGCGAGGAGGGATGAACCTCAGGTCCTTCCCGCGACCTGGGCCGCGAGCCCCCGGCGAGACGGGCTCGAAACCCGGGATAGGAATGGACCCCAGGCCCCCCCGGCGGACGCATCAATTTGCCGAGGGGAGCCAGGTGGTGAAGCTGGCCTCTGCGAGCTCACAGGCAGGATCCCGAAGAGGAGCGGCGGATCCCGTGGATGGTTGTCCGGGGCCGAGAGTTGTGAAGTAGCGAGCGTGACCTCGCCTCGCGGCGTAGGGACCCGCGGCGCGGTCCCCTAGTCATCTGGAAGGCCGCCCTGATCGTCACCAACAACAACGACCTCCCTATCATTCTCCAGAATGGTTCGAGTAGAAGAGCCGGTCTCGCGAGCCAAAGTGGCCCTCAGGTCGTGGAAGATGGGCTCAGCCGCCTCGAGAAATGGCCTTGACCTCTTGGAGCTCAGCTCGGCGGGGTCAATTTGAGGGACCTTTGCGGGGACCGCCGTCAGCGCGGCAATGCGAGCCTAGGAAGCCCGGCGAGCTCGATCTACGCGCTCTTGAATCTCCTTGGGAAGGGGCATCTTGGCAAGGCAGCAGGGGGAATGGCAAGAGCCAGGCAGCAGAGCAGGTGCATATATATAGCCGCAGGTGGCCCCCACCACAAGATTCCCTTCAACTCTCCAGCCGGAGCTCGCCGCACACTTCGGGTTGGATGTTTCTTTCCGAGCTTTTTGACAAGCTCGAAAAGAGCGGGGATTGTGTACAACCCCGTGTCCGGCGAGCAAGGTCAATAAGGGCCAAACAGATCAGGCTGAGAGCAACAGGCGAGCTCGGCGAGCTCGGCAGTAGCAGGCGAGCTCGGCAGCAGCAGGAGAGGGCCAGAGCTCAGCATCCGTCGACCAGAGATCGACGATCGGTGACCCAGAGCTCGGCATTCGCCGAGCGAGCTGCAACTCACGGCCCCGCAGTGGAGCTCGGCAGCAGCTGGCGAGCAAAGCATGCCGAAGTGGCCAGGGGTCCCAGCTCGCCTGGGGATCAGAGGTATTTTTTACTATTCTATCCCTGCTGGCCTGCCCATAGCCCTTCGAAACAGCGGAGTTTGGCTGTTGGCAGGCCCAGCCAAGGGTTTCCTGGTAATTTCAGGTCAGTTATTTTGGTTATTGGCAGTCCGAATTTTAAAAACTATAAATAGGACCCATGGGGTACCCCTGAGAGCAAGTTTTGACCCTGAGTTCCTCTCCCCAAATTCTCTAAGTGCTTTCTGAGGGTACCTTAGCTCGGCTTCAGGCTAAGGAGGGGAAGCGCTCTGAGATCTTCCGGGTTTGTGGTGGGACCTCCCCGCCGAGCCCTTGGGTCTGTTTCTCCTTGTCTTGTTGTTTTTCTTGCAGGAGCGAAGTAGGCGCGAGACCACCCCTTTCCCCAAGGGCGAGCTCCACAGGAAGCCGGGTTCCGGTTTCAACATCTGTATCTTTATCTCCCGCCGTACTTAATGAAATTTTTGGATTGGTTAATAGAGAACAACAATTAGACATTGATTTTGAAGAATATCATAAAATGTTAAGTTTGAAGGGTTATACTGGAGATAATCGCAATAAGTTGTTAAAGAAACATCTATATGCAGAGTTTAAGTTCTTGGCAGATATTTTTGGGAAGGTTTTGCTGGGCAAGCATACTGCCCATGACAACATTACCAGACACCAGTTTCTGGTTATGTGTGTATTGTTTAATAAGAAGGAAGTGTATTGGGCTCAAATTATATTTTATTTGAAAAATAAAAAGAACAACAAGAAGGAAGTTTGCTCTGTAAGGATCCTAGGGATCTTCCTGAAGGAGAAGGATGATGAATCACTGATCTCACCGACCATATTCATTAATGCCAGCAAGAGGCACACATGCAGCTTGTTTGGCAGGTGGGAGAGGACCATAACTAAGCCATCCAAGGCTTCAACCTCTTCCACCCCAGCTTCTGAAAGCACCAAGCCTGTAAGAGCCACTTCCGACCCTGATGAAGAGATCATTTCACCCTCATCATCTCTTCCAGCTATTCCACATACACGTCCATCAACATTCCAAACCATCTCTCCAACTCCACAACCAAAACAACAACCTCTACTACAACAACAACCTCTACTGCAACAACAACAACAATCTACTCATGTTTCTACACCTATATCTCCACAAATTGATCTTACACAGATCTCATCTTCCCCCCATCAGGTAAACCAAACACCAACACCACCTGATTCCCCGTATGATACATATATTCCCTCACCACCACAATCTCCTCTTCCATAACATTTATCTACCATACCATCTTTCCATCTACCAATAGATACAATCTTGTTAGATGTACCTCCTCCACCATCTCTAACATCTACAATCCCTCAAAATGTCTCCACCCAACATTCTACTGAACCATCTGCTACTCCATCTCTGGATCCCTCCACCATTACCTCTGTAATTACTCTCATCACTCCTCTACTCAAATCTCTTATAGCAGATCCCATTACACCTCTTGCTACTTCTATCTCCACCCTTTCTGCTCAACTCTCTGCCTTCACTGCTGGCCCCTCTTCATTCAGGGGTCTAGCTCTAGTATACACTGAAACCATGTAGGGGGAGATGCTTAATGAAGAAGCTGTAACAGCTCCAGCAGTAGCTCCAGTCTCAATTTCTCCAGCTCCAGCAACATCAGATACAGAGGTAGTAATATCAGATATAGATTTTATTCCAGATGATAGAGAATTAATTGATTTGATTCATTTCATTGAGACTGACATGGACCTTGATTAAGAAGCTGCAGTAGCTCCAGCAGTAGCTCCAATCTCAGTTTTCCAGCTCCAGCAACAACAGATACAGAGGCAGTAATAGCAGATACAGATTTTATTCCAGATGATAGAGAATTAATTGATTTGATTCATTTCATTGAGACTGACATGGACCTTGATGAGTCAGTCCCTGAAGAGACAGTTGCTGAAGACATTCTTCCTGTTTCTGAATTCATAATTAATCCCGCAGTAAACTTAGTTGATTTATTAAAACGTTTTGATACTGCCTTTCTGAATTATATTCCAGCAGAGTATACTAAGCCATCCTTGGCTATTGTACCATATACTTCTCCAATCTCTCCAGAAGTTGCTAAGCACCTTAGAGATAGTTTTGTTATTTCAAAGCCAGTAGTCATGCCATCTCCAGAAGAAGTTAGTTCTGTTCCAACATTTATAATGGATGACTCACCCATTCCAGATCTGGATGAGTTAATTAGAGCTGACATTGAAGAGGAAGAAAAGGCAGCTGCTGAAAGCACTATCAGAACCAGTTCTCTAGTCTCTCCTGTGGCTTCTACTCTTGGTCCTATTGAAGTTCCTGCTCAAGCACCTGAAAAACAAATCATTTCTACTGAGGCTCTGAAAGCACTCAATGACTTATTTAATAATCCTCAGAGATCTGATGATGATGATGTGGATGAGGAAGTTGATTCAGATGATGAACCTAAGAGGAAGAAAGTATCCAAGAAAAGAAAAGCTCCTCCTCCTCCTCCTACTCCAAAGCCAAATCCAAACAATGACACTCCCTATTATATCCTCTAGAACATAACTCCATACAAAGGGATGCCATCTTGGATGTGGTTATCCAAAAACCTGTAGAAGGAAAGGAAGAAAAGTAAAAGGTACTCTCCTCCTCTAGTTCAAAGATTCAGAAAAGATCCACCCCCTCCACCTCCTCCAATTGATGTTGCTTCAGGCACAACTTCTTAAAGATCTGCCGCTGTTCAAACATATCAGAGACACCATGGGAGATCATCTTATGGAAGCAGCCAGCATAGGCAGCCTTATTCTTCAGGCAAGCAGCAACAGTAACAATTCACTGAACATCAACCAAATGAAAGTCCTAAAAGACCAGATTCTCCTCCTGTTCCTTTTGAAGATCCTGAAACAGCTAATACAGCTAGAATGGCCAGGTTACAGGAAATTGTAGACCTTTCTTTGATCAACAATGCAAAAGCTGAAGGAAAAGATCCTTCTGAATATTCTACTATGTTAAAGTACAGGAAGAAAGAACTAAAGAGATTTGACAAAACCAACAAATTCTTCAATGTTGATGACTATATGAAGTTGCACCCAGAAGCAGTAGTCCCCAGGGCGACATCTTTGAAGATCATAGGTGAAGCTGATATGACTATGACAAAAGTGCAAGCCTCTAATACTAACAGAGAAATTGTGTTTACAAAGCCAGGTGAGAAAGGCAAAGAAGAAAAGCAAAAGGACAAGAAACAAAGAAGATAAACTCTGCACTGATTTTACATTTGATGATTTATAATTGTTTTCTTATTTCAGAACCAAGCTTACTTGTCTGTATATATATATCGGCTACATATGTTTAGTTTTATTTGCAGATATATGTTTTTATTGTTTTGTTATTTTTTCATTTTAGTATGAGTCTGTACTGAGTCAGTGATTAAGTGACCTCACTCAAATAGGGGGAGATTGTTGGAACCCTAGTTTGATTTGGGCTAGGTTCACAAAGTCACTAACCTAGGATCTTATGACCCAACATGTATAGCCAGGGTCATTGTTGTGTTCTAGAGTCTAGGCCAAGTCCTTAGAGTCAACATCACAAGGACCATCTATCAATAAGACTGCCAGAGACTCAAGACTTAGAAGATTTCAAGACTCTGTAAAGTGAGTTCGACGTTCGTCAAACTCAGGTCGACGATTGTCGTGCTCAGCTCGACGATCTAAGGGAAAATTCTCTGAGCTGAGCTCGACAAACTTTATTCTTTGGTCGACGAATCTTTGGGCTACTATAACTTTCTGTCAAGACTATATTTTCTACTCTCAGGTCGACGAACTTAGTTCTCTGCCCGACGAATTCTGGATTATCTCTTCAATAACTTAGAACTAGATGACTTGTGTCAACACTCAGAGTTTATGTCGACACCAACTGAGTCGACACAAGAAGCACTTGTGTCGACACATAGAACATCAGTTGACAATTTGGAAAGGTTGTGTCGACACCTCACAGAAGATTTGTGTCGACCCACAGGATATCAGTCGACACCACCTGTGTCGACACCAGGAGTAATAGTGTCAACACACAGAATATTTGACAACTCTAGAAACTCAGCTCGACAAACTTCAAACACAGAAAAGGCAAAGTTCTGAAGCATGAAGTTCTATTATCAGCTCGACGATCTTGGAACTCAGCTCGACGAACAGAAGTTAACTAATCGACGAACACAGCAACTCAGCTTGACGAATTGTGGACTCAGCTCGACGAATTCTATCATCAGTTCGACGATTCCAGACTTAGCTTTTTATTCCTTTTGTCCTTAATCTATGACAATAATTTCTGAATGATTAATGATAAAATATTCTCTGCATATTACCCTTGGACGGTACATTAATCACAACCTTCATCAGAATTATTATTTTCCATTTTTCCAAGGGACAGTTGGGAAAAGAAATCAATGCATTTTATTTTCAAGGACCACCAGCATTGATTGCAGAAGAATTCATATTTCGAAAGGAAATTCCCTCAGGAAATATAAAAGATATTTTTCTCTCTTTCCTGACAGCATAGCAATCAAGTAAGAACAATCAAAGTACCAGTGCAATAACAAAAAAACTGTATACACAGACATATAGTGATTTTCAGTCTGTCTTCATCAGGTTTTCTCTGCTTCTTTCACAAAAGATCTGATACAAAAGAAGATCTGCTCTCAGAAGAAGAAGAACAATCATACAAAATCAAGAGGCTTCTTACTTCAGCAATCCAGGACTTCCAAGGACAACAACTATCAAATCTGTCAAGAAGAACCAACAGATAAAGGCTAAAAGCTTGAATTCCTATAACCATGCAACAAGGCAACCATATTTCCCTGAACCACTCAATATCTCAGGGGGAGCCATTTGCTACCATCAATAATCCACAAGTCTTCTCTCTAATTGTTGACAGAGAAGACATAATCAACTCTCTCACCCCCACTGTGTAAAGGGTTGTCATCTCCCTTCAAAAGTGATTCATAGTTACAAGTCACCTGATCAAAAGACTTGGGGATTTGGTTTTTGAGCACCTGATCAAAAGCTCATTGGTGTCAGGCACCTGATCAAAAATTTGAGTGGATTCCTACCAGGGTGGTATGTTAGAGGATGTACCCAAGTTTAGGGGAACCACTATAAATATCTTGTGTTGTCTGGTTGTACCCTTTTCCTTTTTATTCTTGCTGTGTTTGTGTTTTTAGGACTGTTGTGCTTATGTTTATTTAGTTTTATTTCCGCACTTATTCAATTACAACAAAAGATGTAAAAGATTTTAAGGATTCTAGAATACTCTATTCACCCCCCCCCCCCTAGAGTATTTCAGATCTAACACATAACTTTCACATTCATTGTGTTTGAATGCCCTTGACCCCTCATCTCTCTCTCAATTGATGAGGATTAATCTCCCCTCATCAGTTAGATGAGACCAAGGGTTTTCCCCAGCCTTTAGGTGGCTGAATTCATGGAATATGCCATGGCCGAATTCAACCTTTCATGGCCATAAATGGCTATGAAGCTTAGGCCCTTCCTCTCCCCCATTTGAGAGTTTTAAAAGCTTCAGCAGGCAGAGGGGAGGAGTTTCCACACTTTTTCTGAAGGAATTGAGCCCTCCCACTATACAGTTGTAACATACCCGAACCACCAAAATCCGGCCGTAGCGCACCACCACCAAACCCGTCGGCAAGAACGGTTGAAGGTCCTCCTCTACTCCTCTCTTCGTTGGCTAGATATTTAAATCTTTTAGGAGAGAAATCGGGCTCAATTGAGCACGATCATGTGAGAAAATTCTGAAATTTCATGATTTTTCTACCTTGCGGGTTCGCCGAAAACCGCCCCTCCGGCGGCCGTGCCGCCGCCCGAAGATAGCCTCCAGCTCAACAAAGGTGGTGGCAGAGGTGGCCGGCTAGGGAGGTGACCGGGTGGCCGGCAAATGGCCATGGTAGTACCTCCAGGTGGGCCTAATCGTGGCCTTTGGCTGGAGGAAGAAGACGATGTTAGGGCCGTTGGATCATGCTTTAAGATTCATGCATTAATTCTTTTTATTTCATTTTTGTAACTATTATTGGGTTGTTTTAAATTAATTATTAAAAATACCTAGTTTCACCTAAAGTAAAAGTAACCTGCATAAAAGTTCTAGCCCTAAGAGTCTAGTATAATTTAAAATTGGTTTGAACCAATTTGGAGTTAAGGTCAGACTATAGAACTCATTTTCGTGAGGTCTATACTTAGGCTAGATCAGAGATTATTTTGATTGCCCCCATCAATTCAGCCATCCAAATGACTTTAAACTTTGGATTGGGGCCATTCATACCTATACCTAGAACATATCCAAAAATGGGAATTTTTGGAAAACATTTTACTAAAGTTTTTGAAGAAAATTAATAATTCATGTATGAATTATTTAAAGGGTCTAATGACCTCCAAACCCTCCCAAATTTTGGTGAGTGGTCTTCTGTTTTAATATAGGCCTCTATATAAAATTTCATTTAATTTGGATAAGAATTGGTATGTAATTTGGTCAACCCTAGCTTAGGCCAAAAAGGGTTAATTAGTGTAAAATGCCCCTTTTGGTATTGAGTGACCAAATTATTGGATCTAGTGGCCAACATTAGAGGGGGGGGGATAAGGCTTGCGAGCTTTTATTGAATTTCGAAAATTCACATGCCAAACCAATCATAGAGAAAAGAATTTCATTGCATTAAATTAATAATGAAAAACAGTACAAGATGAATATTCATCAAAACTTGATCTTCATTGCGTCGAAGATCAGAGATGAAGAGAATGAAGATTCTTTTGGTTTATATACCGACAAAACTATGACCGGTTGGATCTCACGCTTTCCCTCCAGGAAATGCATTCAAGCCCACTCTTCACCTCCACACAAGGAAGGGTCTTAGAGCCCACTCTTCACCTCCACACAAGGAAGGGTCTTAGAGGCCCGCTAGATCCTCCGATCTAGATATCCCAAATCCCGGGACGATTTACCGCAAAAACCTTCCCGGATTTCAACGACCCTCTCTGCTCAATTTTCCTCACCGAAAACTAAACAGAAAATAGAAAAAGAGTAAAAAGATTAAAAGTAAAGACGATAAGAAAATGAAGTTCTCCCTCTTGACAACTTCTCCGGTGTGAGATCTACAATCGGTGCTTTAAATCTTCGTTGGTTAGCAACCAGTCGGTTCTCAGTAGTCGATCAAGATTCTGGAACGTCGGAGTTCTTCATTCACGAACAATAGGGAGAAGTATTCCTTCAACTTTGACAAAGATAGGTGGAGACGGGCGCAAGGAGGCGGCCAAAATCTAGAGTTCAGACACTCTTCGTCAAAATTCGTCTTGGAGCCGTTATGACAACAAGAAATGCAGCGACTTTTATACATCTTCATGAAAACAGGCTACAGCTGGTGGTAAGACTAGCGCCTGCGGTAGTTTCGCGTTCATGTTGTCGCAGCAGTCCTCCAAAACTGGAAAATAATCTTCGGAACGATTTTTTGCATTTTCATTTAAGCTAGCGCCGCGAGGTAGGTCATACCTCCGTGCGATAACATTGGATGCGACGTTCTTAAGAAGGCAACATCCGTTTCACAAGGCTAGCACCGCACGGTAGGTGCTACCGCCGAAATCTTCCAGAGCGCTAGGACCGAATAAATCATTAAGTTACCGCCTGCGGTAATCCAATCTCCTGGCGGTAGCGCTGAGCTCGATGTTTATGCCTACGAAGCTCGTCGAAGACCTAGCGCGGCACGGTAGAGTTAGCACTGAAACCATCCAGAGCGGTAGGTCCAAATAAATCATCGTGTTAGCGCCTGCTGTAGTACTAACGCCTGGCGGTAACCCAGAGTCTTGACGTTCTTCTCTCGACGTTTGTCGAGGGCTAGCACGGCGCGTTAGTGATAGCGCCTGGCATTAGCATCCATATGAGCCTTCTCTGTTGATTGCACCTGACAACCTGCACACTCTATCAACATACAACATGATCAAATACAACCAGGGATTTGATATTCTCAAACAACGAAAATGTGAAACATTGGTTCCAACAAACTCCCTCTTTTGATAATATCAAATCCCGTTCATGATAAATAATACATGAGATAGAGTGCATATAGAATATATGAATTATAATCTAACATCAGGTTGCATTATATATGTGGCTCTACACATTCGACTTGCTCCCCCTATCTATGTGATGCTCCCCCTATCTATGTGCTCACAATTTAATAATGCTCTGCCTACATTTAACCTCTCCAAACCCGTGAACTCATGAACCAATTTATTCTCCCCCTTTGATAATATCAAAAGGGCCGACAATGCCTACACGACATGCAAGATGAAAAATAGGAGATATGTTGATGATTTAGACAAAAAGAAGATAGTGCACACACACGGTAAGTTTTGCAACAATAAGCATAGAGGGGACCAAAAACTAAAAGCAAATTAGAGAATTGGAGACACGCGTGTCATAAAATAGAGCAAGATAGATAAAAACAAGTTTGAGAATTCAGATGAATTGGACAGCATAGACTAAACTAAGCACAGAATGAGAACGACTACAATGTTAGACGAGTTATGAGGTAAATCATGTTGAACAAACATTATAAACGTCATGAGTGTAAATCGAGTGCTTGCATGTGATGTGCACAAAACATATAGTATAGTTTCAGTCCAATTCTTATGCATGGAAGTGTTAAATAAGGGAATGACATGTGAACGTGTAGCATCAAAAGAGAGAAAACACTAATTAGAAATATCATAGTTTACATGTTTACCTCGATCCGATAAAGTGCTAACCCAAGAGAAATAAAGTGAATGATCATGTCACAAGCAAACCTAAGGCATACCAAGATTTGAACTAGGGGCACTAAGCATAAGGTTTGGTCTATGCACAAGATCGAAACGACTTTTTGATCCAAGGTGCTCATCCTCACAATGTTCAAAAAGACTTATCAGGAGGAGTGAGTAGTGCTTGGTGGTGGGTCCTTTTCATGTGATAATATAGCCACCATATATTTTTTTATTGTTTTGAGCTATTTCAATTATCTCTTTTGAATACAAGGAACCCCAAGTCAATCAAAATCTACCCATATAGGTAGATACACTTTAACTTGTAGACATAAGACTTTAACACTAAGATTTGGCCGGCAATTTTAATCTCAATAAAGCATATGTGTGTCGTGACATTGATCATTCAACATATTTCTAACGCATTAAGATACAATGTCACGAGTTATGACATGTAGATCTATAATTTCTTCAAGAGTGCTCGGTCTAGGGATGTGTGAATAGTGAAGTCATTCCCCTATCTAAATCCTCACACATACCTAGAGGCATAGTTAACTTACGCCCACATGTAATGTTGTACTCAATAGCTAAGCACTTATAAGTTCAGCACACAATGACCGGAGGAACTATGTTTCGATAGATTAACCGTTTAAACTCATACATTGTGCGTACGCATTATTGCCTAAGTCGCAGTCATGTGAGCCCCAATCATGCGTTGTATATTTTTTTCAGCATTGTTTTTGTTTTTTGTTTTTGGTTTTGTTATTTTTTTTAATGAATACTATTTTTTTAGAACGGTTCAAAAAAATATAAAGATACAACATGCACACACACATAACAGACAAAAAAACCATGAAACATGCAAACACAAGGGAGTAACAACAAAAAACGTATAGAACTAGGATGAGAGGTCAAGAATGCCAAGCTCGGGTCGGAGTAGAGAGAAACGTGCATCAGGGAGCGGTTTAGTTAGGATGTCTGCAAGTTGGTCATCGGTGCCAATAAAGACGACACTCATGTTCTCCTTTTTTATATGATCACGAATAAAATGATGACGCACATCAATATGTTTCGACCGAGAATGGTGCACTGGATTATATATTAAATCTGTGGCACTCTTATTATCACATTGAAGTGTAACATTGCTACTTGTGAGGACAAAGTCTTCTAACGTTTGAGAGTCTCAAAAATGCTTGTGCGCAACATCTTCCTAAAGCAATGTACTCGGCCTCAGCGGTTGATAGAACAACCGAGTTTTGTTTGCAGCTAGACCAGGAGACTAGTGTCGGGCCTAGGAAATGGCATGTACCGTGTAACACCCTCTATTCGTCGCATAGCATATAACAGTAGGTCCGGCCGGGGCCCAATGCCATATACCACAGACAAAACGGGTGGTTACTCAATGGAAACCATCCAACCAATCACAGCGTCCTACACAGAGCATTCTAGCAGAAACAGTTTAAATAGTTGCAATAAAAAGAACCCAACAATAAGCATGAATGTCCACTAACAAGCCAAAAAGGAATGAAGTACATACAGAAGTATTGGCCTTAAGGCCTTACAAATGGTTTACTCATATTACATGTTTTCCATACCACGGCATGCAGGCCGGTCATACATGAACAAAAGCAAGTAAACACTCCAATTAGGCCTTCGAGGGCCGGCTTCGCAATTTGGGCTTTAGCCCGCTATTGACCGCTTGGTCCAGCAGCACCTGCAAGCAACAAACCACCGCACGGTGGCAAACAAAAGTAACGGTCAGCAATGCTGACCAAATTATAACAATCCCGCCCCCAATTCGGGGCGGCGATGCTCCTTCCCTGCATTTTATTAGAATAACCAAGCATTATAGTAATGTCACTACATCACAGGCGTAGGCTCGCACAGCCACACACCCTGTGCACTCAGGGCACATTCTCGGTGAACCCGGTCAAAACCGCGGTCCCACTACCGCCACTTGGATGGCACCACACGTGAGCATTTGATTCTTTTAGGCAGAAGTTATGACACTTAAAATCATCAACAGCCTAAGACCCGACCTCTATGCCATCAGTAGGCCTCAAAAACCGAACCGCATAGAGTAGGAATGATTCCACTCAACCCGTTGCTCACTTGCCATGACATTTAAAATCATCGGCACGAGTTAAGTTTCCCCGAAGCCCGTGAATCGAACGCACAATATTACATAACCCAGTTACGTACAAGTTGGCTCCCAGGCCACCAAAATGGCAGAATCATGCATCCGCCCAATTTTCTGGTTGCACCTTGGAGTTAATCCCCAAGGCTCCCTGTTACAATCTACCACGTACAAAACCCGAAAAAAAAACATTCGCACGGAGTCTTCTCCAGCATTTATGCAATGCAACATCACCGATCCAGGCCAACATGTCCGGGTAGGCTTCACACATCATGCTTATATCCGTTCTCGATTACAAACTCTACACAATGGGGACTTTACATATCTACTCGATGGAACACCTCAAACTAACTGCATACTCACGAGAGTGGACTTCCTATGCAAAAGAAGTAGAACTTCACATGCTCAAGTAGAGAATCGTTACCCTAGCGTTCTTCCTTGGCGCCATGGAAATGGAAGCGGATGAAAAGCAATGCGCTCTCTTTTCCTTCGTAGATCCGAAGTCAGCTTGCGATTTGGAGCTTTGAAACTCCTCCAAGGACCGGATCTAGATTTCTTATTCCTCCTTTGCTCTCCCTTCTCTCTTGAATTTAGACAGAGAACCAGTGGCAGAAGAATAAAGGTTTTGAAACCTTGTACTCAGGTATAACCCCACCGGGAAATAACCACGGCCGTCGGATCCCACAAAAGGGAAATGCACGGCACGATCCAGGTCTGATCTTGACAGATGGGGCTAAGCACCGCACAGTACACCAATCCGGAGCAAGACACGCCCGCAACCAATTAAAAAGTTTCGGGACATTTAGTCAACTCCCGCCAAAACCCATATGTCGACACTCTGTGTCGACAGAGTTAAACACGCCACAATGCGCCCCGCGCTCGACGATCGTCGAACTAAGATCGTCGACCACTGCCAGATCGTCGAACGATGCTCTCTGGCAAAATCGTCGAATGCAGCCAAATCATCGTACGGAGATCGCTGGCCCGATCGTCGAACGGAGATCGCTGGCCCGATCGTCGAACCCATGTCTCGATCATCGAACCCACGACCCGATCGTCGACCGCAGAACGTCGACCAAATCGCCGACCACAGAATAACGACAGATCGTCGACCGCAGAATTGTGACCAGATCGTCGAGCGCTGTTCGACGATCGTCGAACCCAGAAAACTGCCTGATCGATTTGCCAGATCTTTGAACTAAATCGTTGAACCCCTCTTGACACGCCCTGGGACACGCCCGTGTCCCAGGCCGTGTTCTCTGCTCGACGATCGTCGAAGCCAAAATCGTCGAACACACAACTAAATCATCAAACCAGCTCGACACGCCCTGGGACACGCCTGTGTCCCAGGCCGTATGCCTTCTACCAAATTTCAAATTTGGCCCGGAACGCCTCCCATCGCTCTTTTGAGTTTCGGGGCGTTACAACTCTCCCCCTCTTAAAATAATTTCATCCACGAAATTACATAAATGAAAGATAAGTACAAAATTAAAATGTACCTGAGCGGAACAACTTCGGATACTCATCAAGCATGGTCTGCTCTCACTCCCAAGAGAGCTCTTCTCGGTCGCAATTGTCCCAACGGACCTTGACCATCCTGATCTCTTTATTGCGTAGCTGCTTGACCTCCGAGTCCTCAATCCGTACGGGCTTGAACTTTGTCGTCAACCCACTATCCACCGGCACTTGATCAACCGCGATGACTTGCAAAGGCTCTTGCACCGCCTTCCGTAGCACCGATATATGGAATACATCATGTAGACCACTGAGCTCCACAGATAGCTTCAACCGATAAGCCGCTTCGTCAATCCGCTCCAGAACCTCAAACGGCCCAAGGTACCTCGGGCTTAGCTTTTTCAAGCACCGCACTCGCGAGACACCCTTGAACGGCTTGATCTTTAAGTACACCTAGTATCCCATAACGAACTCCACGTTCCTATGCTTGGCATTATAGTACTTCGCTTGCCGGTCCTTAGAAATAAGCAATCTCTCCTGAATGGTTCGCACCAACGAAGTAGCATCTTCCAACTCGCCTGGTAGCTATTGTTGTATGCAAATTCCACCAAATAAGGATGGTCTTCCCATTGCTTTCCAAAGTCCAAGACACACATATGGAGCATGTCTTCCATAGTTCTATTGACCCTCTCGGTCTGCCCATCCGTCTGCGGATGGAAGGCTATGCTAAAACTCAGCTTTGTTCCCAACATTTGCTGCACAAGCTTCCAATCATTGGACGTGAACCGCCCATCTCGGTCACTCACGATGCTGCGGGGCACACCGTTGAGCTGCACAATGTTATCCACATATAACTACCAACTTCTCCACCGAATCATCCTTCCTATGCGGAATGAAATGCTACACCTTCGTTAGCCGATCTACGACCACCCAGATGGCGTCGTTCCCCTTTTGCGACCTTGGCAACCCATACATAAAGTCCATAGTGATGTCGTCGAATTTCAACTCTGGAATAGGCAAGGACTTCAGAAATCCTCCCGGCTTTTGGGACTCCGCCTTCACCAAGGCGTAAGTTTGGCACTTCGCCACGTAGAGCACCACATCCTTCTTCAAAACCGGCCATCAAAATAATTTCTTAACGTCGTGGTACATCTTTGTGCTCCCCGGGTGAATCGACTACTTGGTATGGTGCGCCTCGTACAACAAATCCACCCGCAAACTGCCGATGCTTGGGATGCAAAGACGACCATCTTTCCAAAGCAATCCATCCAAAACTTCATATTGGGAATTTGACCCATCCAGAGCCTCTATCGTGAGTTGCTTCATGTGGCCATCCATATCCAAAGCCTGTCGAATCCGATCAGCCAGGTTATATTGAACTTCAGTCAAATTCAAGAGTGCTTCAGCACTTGACTGCTTATCTACACAAACAATCTCCAACGGCTCCAACTCCGGAACCAACCGCTCGTTATGGATCGACAGCCAATTGGCTTGAGTTGGGGCCCGACGACTCAACGCGTCCGCAATCGCATTACATTTACCAGGCACGTAGTGGATCTTGAATGTATAGTCCACCAGGAACTCCATCCATCTACGTTGTCGCATATTCAGATCTTTCTGATCAATCAAATACTTCAGGCTCGTGTAATCGGTGTAGATATCAATCTTCACACTATACAAATAATGCCTCCACAGCTTCAAGGCAAAAATCACGGCAGCTAACTCCAAGTCATGGACCGGATAGTTCCTCTCGTGCACCTTCAGCTGTCTCGAGCCATATGTTATAACGCTTCCATGCTGTAACAGCACACAACCCAAACCACTACCCGAAGCATCACTATAAATCTCATAACCTTCGGTCCCACTCAGCGAACTCAGCATAGGCGCCGTGGTCAACTGACACTTCAACTCCTCAAAAGCTCGCGCACACTTCAGTATCCAAACGAACATCTTCTCCTTCCTCGTCAAAGTAGTGAGAGGTAACGCTATCTGCAAGAAGTTCTCTATGAAGCGCCTATAATAGCCGGCAAGCCCCAGAAAGCTCCGGACTTCCGCTGCCGTAGAAAGCTCAAGCCACTCCCGTATCACAATAATCTTTTCCAGATCCACTGCAATACCTTCCCCACTCACTATATGACCGAGGAGCGCCACTGAGGACAACCAAAACTCGCACTTCGAGAACTTGGCGCACAATTGATTCCTCCTTAACATCTCCAAAACTAAATGAACATGCCTGAAGTGATCTTCCTTACTCTACGATTACACCAAAATATCGTCGATGAAGACGATCACAAAATGGTCCAAGTACTCCCTGAAGGTCCTGTTCATCAAATCCATGAACACTGACGGTGCATTAGTCAGCCCAAACGGCATGACCGTAAACTCGTAATGCCCGTATCTCGTACTGAACGCGATCTTAGGGATATCACTTTCCCTTATTCGCAGCTGATAGTACCCGGACTTGAGGTCCAACTTTGAGTACACCGTCGACCCGACTAACTGATCGAATAGATCATCAATCCGGGGGATTGGGTACTTGTTCTTTTCCGTCAACTTGTTGAGCTCCCGATAATCAATACATAGCCTCAAGCTTCTGTCCTTCTTCTTAACACAGAGTACCGAAGCGCTCTAAGGCGAAGAACTTGGATGCGCATACCCTTGCTCCAACAACTCTTGCAGTTGAATCTTCAGCACTGCCATTTCCTTAGGCGCTAGCGGATATGGAGAGCATGACAAAGGCTTTGCACCTGGTACGAGCTCTATCGTAAAATCTATCTCCCGCTGCGGCGGGGCTCCAGGAAGATCGCTAGGTAACACATTAGGGTACTCTGATACCACTGAAATGCTGTCCAACACGAGCTTAAGATTTGCAACCTTCACTAGTGTAAAGAATAGTTCTGCACCGGCACCAACCGCCTTCACCACCTGAAGAGCAGACATCAACGTCTTGCTCGACCACTTTAAGCCCGTGAAAGTCATCTCACGACCTGCTCCCAGCTTGACTTCCTTGGTACCGCAATCAATAAAGGCTCGCTGCTCCGAGAGCCAGTCCATGCCAAATATAACGTCGAATTCTACTAGCGGCAATAACGCCGCATGCAAATGGAACTCCTGGCTCCCAATTCGAATCTTCATGCCACAGATTCTATCCGCGCGCATCGAACACCCATTGGGCAACAACACATCCAACTTGTCCTTCACCATCGAAGAAGGTAGTCCTATGCACGATATGAATTCTTCGAACAAAAGGGAGTGTGAAGCTCCTGTATCGAAGAGTGATCTTGAAGGATTTTCACAAATCAAAACAAATCCTAAACAAGCAGTGGTAAGGTAACAAGCACATAACAAGTATTTAAAAGATTAACTTGCTATAAATTTAAATTTTACCTATCACCACATCCGCCTATTTGATGGCCTCTTGTTGGCCAAGATTATAAACCCTCGGTTGGGCCGGAGCATAATGGGACGCGGTTGACTCCACCGCCTTGCCCTTCTCTTATTTTTTTATTAGTCTCACATCGTTGGATATATATATTTTATGTTGTTTAAATAATATGAGATCTTTAGAGTGTAACGGCCTCCCAGCACCACGCTCGAAAGGACGGCCGTCGACACCCCCAGCACCACGCTCGGAAGGGTTCAGCCTCAACAGGTCTGATAATCTCTCAAAAAAAGAATTCAAAAGAAGTGAACATGCGAACACCAACTAATCTCTACAACACTACTTTAGCCCGAACACGCTTAACTATGAAGTACTTTCACATATCATCACCAATTGAGTTGCAGATCAATTGGTGATGAGATGCGAAAGTACTTTATAGTTAAGCGTGATCGGGCTGTAGTAGTCTTGGGATGGGTGACCTCGTGGGAAGTCCCTGTAGGGGTGCTTTACTGGATCACTTCTCATCAAAGAGAGATTGCGGCTAGAACATACTTACGATTGAGTGTGATCTTTTGAACTTCTCTGATGACAAAACTGGAAGCATATAAAGTCATCTTGTCCACCTGCAATAATGCTTATGATGTTCAAGTTCATGAAGCTAAAAAACATACTAATAAGCTGCATAATTAAATTTTGAGAAGCGAGAAACATACTTGTTTTTTCCTAAACAGGTAATTCTATAGGGAAGTGTTTTGATTTCTTCGAAAATCAAGATTTCTTCTACATTTTTTTATAATGATAGACCACATATATAATTGAATATTCCACGCTATCATAGCGTATATCAACCAAAGAGTGGAGAACAATCTTCCAGCAAAAGTCTTGAAAGATATATCATCATATCCAACCGAGGTAATAGTCTTAATCAATAGGTATAATAAATCTCCAAATTCTTTAAAATATAATTTCTTGGTGAAATATATCCCCACACACCCTAACACAAAAGTAAAGAGTACCCTCAAAGACGATGTGCCTAAGACGAATCCTCAAGGAATCAAGAAAATCGGAGATGACTGAGGAAATGAAGAAGTTATGAAGAAGTTATAGGCAGTTACCCACAAAAAGACAATAATGGAAGTGACAATCTTTAGTTTTTGGGCTGAGTAGGGCAATGTCACCATATCCCATGATGGTGAACGAGACGACTTGAAAGTACATAGCAAATATGAAAGTATGTTTACGAGTGATAGAGTTTTTTTCCTCGTCAAAAAACAATTCCTTAAAATTATCATGAGGAAATACTCAAATATGTAAAACTATGAGCAAGAACACTAGGTAGAAATAGTCTAAAAAACATAAGCATTAAAATAGCAACAGTTTAAAAATATGACCCTAGTTATGTGGATGATTTGCATTCCAACTAGAGATGGGGGTGAATAAACACAAGAAGAAACACATGTATTTAAGAAAGAGTGTATAAATATAACCGTTAGGGGGGTTGCAGGGGTAAAGGTGGAATGTTTTGCTCTGTAGTAGTATTATTTCCTGGAAACTCAACAAAGACTTGCATGTTTTGCCCTGTAGCAGCAGCAGTACCATCTTGTAGTGTATTTTCAACAGAGAGTTGCATGTTTTGCCCATTATTAGCATCCCTTAGATTCTGAACATGAAGTTGCTTGTTTTGCCCTATAACATCTTTTGGAATTTCAACACAGGTTGTAGTAATAGGAATTGGTGGGTGATCAACATTGGGGAGCCCGAATTTGACTTCAACATCGGCAATTTATTGGTCTCCACTAGATCCGATTTGCAGGGGGTGGTGAGGATTTAGTTGTAAAAGCTTCGGCCACTGTAGTTGTTTTGAGAATGGGAGGGAGAGCTACAGTTTTTTGGTCTCCAAGAGATCCGGTTGGCGGGGGTGTTGAGGATTGAACAGTAGAAGCTTCTGCCACTGTAGTATTTTTGGGAATGAGAGTGAGAGCAACAATTTTTTGGTCTCCAGGAGATCCGATTAGTGAGAGTGGTGAGGATTTAGTTGTAGAAGCTTCTCCACTGTAGTCATTTTGGCAATGAGAGTGAGAGAAGCAGAGTCAGTGGAGAAAATTATTGTCATCTCTACCTCCTGGCTGAGAAGCTGAAGAGAAACACGTTCTGGGTCTTGCAAAAATTCACCTACAAGTGCGATGTGGAATGAGCCTGTCGTGGATGTATCTTTTCTAGTCTTTGTCTTCATATTGCTGGCTACATTCTCCATTGGCAAAGAGAACCCTAAATGAAGCTGGAAAACGGGAATACAGAGGATCGAGCTAGCTGCTCGGAATGCAGAGGTGCCGCAAAATGATTAATAAATAATGATTAATTTTCTATATCTTTGCCATTATTTATTAATCATTAGGATGCGCAGTAATTTAGCAAACTTAGGATTCATTTGGCATGGGTGTGACGTTCGTGAACGCGATGGTGGTCATGAACCATCGTTTGCGAACGCCCGACCTCCCCGAAAAAATTAATACATTTTATAACAATCAGTGATGCATGCCAGAGACGTGATTGTAGCGGACTTGAGGGTGGAGCTCGAGATAAATATATCCTAGTTATATGTAAATACATACATAAATTCAGTAATTTATAGAAAAAAATGTTATAAACTTTTGTGATAAAAAATAAAGAGTCCTCTTTGATTTCATTTGTGGAGAATTGAAATTAAATAATTTTATAAAAAACAGCTTGATCATTGCTCAAGGCAGCCACAACTACCCGTACGTACTTCTCCCTTTTCCCAACTACTCTTCCTCTTCCTCACGACATTCTTCGCACTCCTCTACCGGCGAGCTCAAACTAATTTTCCAGCCAAATTTCTCACGACTGGCATTTCGATTTTTTCGAGCTCTGCACTCGCATTTTTTCATTTTATAGTGGTTCTGCATTTTGAGCAGCTAGCTTGATCCTCTGCAATCCCGTTTTTCAACACCATTTAGGGTTCTCTTGGGAAATGGAAAATGTTGCAGGCAACATGGAGACAGAGACTATAGAAGATACATCGACGGTCAACTCATCTCACGACGCACTTGCGGGTGAATTCCTGCGATAACCAGAATGTGTTTCTCTTCAACCAGGAGAAATATTCTCCACCGACTCTGCTGCTCTCACCCTCATTCCCAAAACAATTATAGTACAGAAAGCTTCTACAGCTAAATCCTCACCACCCCCACCAACCGGATCTTGTGGAGACCAAAAAACTGTTTCTCTCACTCTCATTCCCAAAATGACTACAGTAGCGTAAGCTTGTACAACATTATCCTCACCACCCTCGCCAACCAAATCTTGTGGAGAAAAAAAAACTGATGCTCTCACTTCCATTCCCCAAAGGACTATACTGGAGGAAGCTTCTACAACTAAATCCTCACTACCCCCCCCTAATCGGATCTAGTGGAGACTAAAAAACTGATGCTGCTGAAGTGAAATTTGGGATAACCAATATTGATAATTCACCAATTCCTAGTACCACGACACAATCGACGTCAACCAGTGTTGAAATTCCAAAAGATATTACAGGGCAAAACAGACAACTCCGTCTTAAGAATCCAGGGGATGCAAATAATGGGCAAAATAGACAACTCCATGTTGAGAATCCAGGGAATGCTAATAGTGTTGAGAATCCAGTGGATGCTAATAATGTTGAGAATCCAGAGGATGTTAATAATGAGCAAAACAGACAACTCCATGTTGACAATCCACCACTAGATGATACTGCTACTGCTACAGAGCAAAATATGCAATTCCCTATTGAGGTTCCATAAAATATTACTACTACAGTGCAAAACATGTCACTCCTACCCCCACGACCTTCTAACGGTGATATTTATACACACATCCTTAAATACATGTGTTCCTTCTTTTGTTTATTCACTCTCATTTCTACTTGTAATGTAGATCATCCACATAACTCGAGTCATATTTGCAAATTGTTGCTCTTTAAATGTTTATGTTTTTTAGTTTGTTTCTACCCATCTGACTTGCTCATAATTTTACTTATTTGAGCATTTGCTCATGATAATTTTAAGGGATTGTATTTTGACGAGGAAAAAAACTCTATCTCTCGAAAATACACTTTCATTTTTGCTAAGTACTTTAAAATCGTCTTGTTCACTATCGTGGGATATGGTGACATTGTCTCACTCACCCCAAAAGCTAAAATTGTCTCTTCCATCATTGTTCTTTTGAGGGTAACTGCACTTAACCTCTTCATTTTCTCAGTTCTCTGTTTTCTTTGAGTCCTTGATTATTCGTCTTACGTGCATCGTCTATGACATACTCTTTATTTTTGTTTTAGGGAGTGTGGGGATATATTTCACTGAGAAATTACATTTTGAAGATTTACTATACCTGTTGATTAAGACTATTATCTCGGTTGGATATTGAGATATATCTTTTAAGTCTTTTGCTGGAATATTGTTCGTCACTTTTTGGTTGATATTCTCTATTATAGCATGGAATATGCAGTTACATACGTGGTCTATCATTATCAAAAGATGTAGAAGAAATCTTGAGTTTTGAAGAAATCAAAACACTGCCCCATAGAATTACCTATCTAGAAAGAAAAGGTAGCTTTCTCGATTCTCAAAATTTCAATATGCAGCTTATTAATCTGTTTTTTTAACTTCATGAACTTGAACATCATAAGCATTATTGCAGGTGGAGAAGATATGCTGTCAGTTTTTCCAACAGAGAAGTTCAAAAGATCGCATTCAATCCTAAGTATGTTCTTTCTTATTTTGCTTTTTTATTTGGAATTTTACCAGTCATCCAAAAAACCGCAAAAACCGTCCGAAGCGCAAAAACCGCACTGTGTAGTGTGGTATGGCGCAGCACAAATCTTAAAAACCGCAAACACCGCGCTGCACCGATTATTTGGGTACTTAAAATATTTATTACTTTGTGACATCACATTTTAATATATTAATTCTTTTATAATCGCAAAAGGTATTACAACTCGTGGTTGATCAATTTGTTTATTCGTCATCTAAACATTCTGCCAAATTTTCTCTAGATTTTTTATAAGCACTTTCTCTTTAAGCTTTGCTTATTTCTCAGACCTATAATTTTTGTAGAATAGTTTCCATCGATGATAAATCCTGAATGAGAAAATTGAAGATAAAATCATTAGGCGACCATTCCTTCAAGTTTTCAATCAACAGAGTTATTTTTGAAAGATTCAACACTTTTTGAAGCCTCTGAGAAGATTTCATCAAATCATCATGTTGATTTTCATGAACCGGCTTCAATACCCCAATCTGTTGATGTTGATTTCAGTTCAAAAGAACTAAAATTATAGTTGTATTAAGCAAAAGAAAAAAAACAAATCAGTACAAAACCTAGTTAAGACGCCAATTTTAGAACTCTCAGAAGACAATGCGCATCAGAGAGAGAGAAGGTCCCACCACGAAGGGTGAAATGTAGGAAAAACTTACCTTGCTTTTTTCAAGAGGATGCTTCCAGGAATTTAACCCATGACATCAAGGTCACATGACAACACCTCAATCGATGTGTCAAGGCTCCCCTTCGATAGATACCATAGCAATGATTAAAAGATTTTGTGTTGCCCAATGGTTATGCACTATGGAATCCTACATTAATAACTTTATTCAACATGTCTCCCATGTTCTCAAGCTCACCATGAAGTATTACTTAAGTTATTTTATACATGATTTGTAACCACTTGTTCTTCCATTTGTGCACGTACTCAATCCACCCTCTTTCGTTAAAGCCACGGACAGCCATATTCAACATTACTGCCATTACGACATTACCCCTTTACCATGGTAACCTAACATCGGTACGTATTTACTACACCAACTAATACCTCTACCACCTAATTACTTACCACAACAGTTAAACCTCTCCTTCCACAATCTAAAATTCAATTACACAAACATCATATTTCGATCCTCTATTTACAGCCACAAACCTAAAATACTGCTCATGGTTGTCAGGATCGCGATCCAGATCATAGGATCTTACGATCCTACGATCTAAATTTTGTAAATCGATCCTGATTTTGTAAAGCATTCCTCGATCGTATCTAGCCGTTGGATCTTGATTTCAACGGTTGAGATAAGGTTGTATCTTATTCGCTGTACATCCGGTTGAATTACGACGAGATATGACCGCATCTCAGCCGTTGAAATCAAGATCCAACGGCGACAATCGTATATCACCTATTAATAGGTGTGAATACGTACCAAATGCGGCCTCTTTAAACTAATTGGATGAGTAAAGAAAAATTTAAGCTTGAATGATTTTATAAGGCCCTCAAAATTGAGGACTCCATCCCATAAAGGATTGTCACGGCCCAACATACTCACGTCATTCTATTACTATAGTCTGAGGCCAATATTCGATCATTTTTGGCATTGTCGCGATCACCGCATTATTATGTTCAACAGTAGAGGCAATCATGATTTTTATCCATTATTTAACTACCAAATTATGCAAGTTTGCCTTTGTATTTTTTGATGATATTTTTGTTAACCATTTTTTCAGGCCATACCACTATTTGAGATCGGCTTTATGAACCTTAGAACAACAGCCAAAGGGGAACAGAAGTTTGACCGGTTAGGCGGTTACACATAAATAGTTAAATGTATATTCAACCCAACCATATGATATTTATCAAAGATAATTTACTCTTTAATTTTAAAGAATTATTTACCTTCATTAAAATTAACACAAACATTTAGCAGAAATATATATATGTATAGTAGTAGGATTTATGATTGTGACTTTTAATTGATTGAGATAATCCTAATGTTGAACGTAGCTATATCATTTGTTCTATTGTTGTAGATGTTTAGTTGCAACCATTTTGTGTTGTTTTTAATTTGTCTTAATGTTACATCTAGAAAGTGCAATACAATAAAATCATTTATTAATCTTGTGTCGATTTTCTGCACCAAGAAAGCAGAATATATACTACGCATGCCGCCGGCGGTGTGACGAGAATAGATGTAATACGACAGTGGAGTATGTAGACATTGACAAGTATATGTGTTTAAGGAAAACGTTTCCCTTTAACTATTTATGAAGAACATCGATAGCTTTTGCATGTGTTGGGGTGTATATATCGCTCTCAATTTCTCTGGATAATTGAAATTCACAGGGGTCATGACAGTGTCCTCTATTTGTTCATCTTTAATTTTTTTCATTTCTTAGAATGTTTGATACAACCTCGACATGTTAATTTATTACTAAATTAGACAAATCTTATGCTACTGATCTTCCAATGCTCTCTTTGGCTTCGTTTGGCGCAATGATGGCAGTTCTGAATGCGGTGGTCATGAACCATCGTTTGTGAATGCACAGCCTCACCTAAAAAAATTCATGCATTTTATGTTTGAAACTGGTTTATTTTCATGGTAGAAGTCATAATCTTTGGCTTGCCAAAGGTACATTCTATGATAATGGTGTTTTTGATCAAACTCACCAGAGTAAATAAGCCTGAAGCCTTTATTTTTCTAATGTGTTCTCTTTAGTAAACAGTTTTACTTTTTTATTCCCCTCTTTTTCCCAATTTCTTATTAGATGATTGGACCATCAAGAAACATAGTTGCATGCGTTTTCTTCTTATATGTTAATGGAACGGGATCGGGCGCGAAAACGAGGAGCGTCGCTGGCGTCGGGAGGCAGAGATGAGACGGATCTGGCTGGTGCGGAATCTAAATGGATCGGTGCAGAACCGAAATGGATCGGTGCGGAATGCGGACTCTCAGTGTGTGGCTCGGAAGGGGGAATCAACAGCGATGAAGATCCGGTGGCCTACGACGGGTGGACCGACAGGTCGGACCAATTGATACTATTATGATTAATTCTCAGGAGGAATCCGGCAAGGGAAAAGGTCGGCGGGGGTGAGCGAGGAAGGAGAAAGAAAAGAGACAAAATTAGGGAACTAACAAATACCTTCATACATTCCAAGATAATTTAATTAATTCATACAAATTAATTTTAAGAAGGTCGATCATGACGGCTTACATATGTGTGCTCCATAAATTATGATGAGGGGGTCCACTTGAGTGAATGCGCCCACGACCACGACGACTTCCATATACGCGCTCCATAAATTATGGCGAAGGGGGTCCAGTTGAGTGACTGTCCTCGCGATACGTGGACTCATACTAGATTCCAAAAGCAATAATGCATACATTAACTTATCATTTTTGTATGGTATAGAACTATAGATATGCATTCTCATACAAACGGATCTCCTGGACTTGCAAGAGAACATTTGGTGCGTCCACTCTACCTACGTTTGACGACACTTCTAAAGGGCGACAAAAGCGACATTATGATCCATGGTGAATGTGCATATGAGTAGTACTTTATTAATCAATCAATCTTGTATTAGTTACTTAATTGCATGGTTAACTAATTAGTATTAATTAATGTTGTTTAATTATATTACATTTAGATGTATTTTTCTTATTATGAGAAGTATTATCTGCATCTTTAGGATCAATGGTATTTTAAGCTCTCTTGGAGATAATGGATTTCATCCATATCTTCTTTATTTTTTGTACATAGTAGTGAAAAAAATCTATATTTGATGGTGCTTTTTATATCATTTTTTTACAGTTTTCTACGAAAAACAATCAGACCGGTGCAATTATCAGCATCTTGTTGAACAAACCTGAACTTAATCTTTGGTAAATGACTGCAGTATGCATAACCTGTCTTCCATATTATTTTGATGAAATATTTACCAAAAAGTTCCCTAGAAGTTTGCATACTTATAGGTCGCAGTTGTACCCCTCTTACTTTTGAAATTATAAAAATATTTTCTAAACTTTACATTTCATAACATTAACCACCCTTGAAGATATTTCCTAGCGTTAACCGCCCCAGAAGTTTTACATTTCATAACACTCAGCCTCTGCAAACAAAACAAAACCAAGAAGAGCAGCCACTCCCATGTACGTTCTCTGTCGAGCTCCTTTTTCCCAACAACCCTTCTTCCCCTCGACATTAGCTTTTGCACTCCTCTACGCATTTCAACAACACTCTCATCCACTTTTCTCTTCTCTTCTGCATTCCCAGCTCCCCTGTATTCCCCGCACCTCGTCGATTTCTCTTGGCAAGTGCGAACATCGCAACATGTAGATAGAAAAGAGAGCAGAGACATCCTCGTCCGACTCATCTCACGGTGCACCTGTAGAAGAATTCCTGCTAGTACAAGATGTCGTATCTGATTCGATCTCCCCACTGCTAACCGCGTCACCCCCGTCACCGGGCATTCCTAGCCCTTTTTATCTTCGGCTTCTGTTCAACATGGAGATAAAGATGACATCAGAAACATCATCCTCTGACTCTGCCACTCCCAGTACGACAACAAAGATAGCGACTTCTACTACTACACCGGCGCCACCCGGCCCTCATAGAGATTCAACAACTTACTACTGCTACAGGTCAATCCTCGCCACCCGCGCCGCCCGTCCTTAATGGGGTCCCAGCAACTTCTACTGCTACAGAGCAATCCTCGCAACCCCATGATGGCAATCCAGCAGCTTCTACTACTACAGAACAATCTCGACCACCCGCGTCACTAGGCCTTACTGGCGATCCAGTAGCACGCAATCCTCCCCACCCCATGATGGTGATCTAACAACTTTTATTGCTACAGTGCAATCCTCACAACCCCATGATGACAATCTAGTACTCATACTCTATGTTATCAAAGACACAAGGCGTACTGAGGTGCAAATGGGTCATGAAGCCTAAGCGCAAGGTGCAGGCGCACTCCTGAGGCACGTGAGGCGCAAAAATGGGGAATAAAAAAATTTGAGCAAATTGGGCGCCCAATTCACTAAAATTGAGTGGATTGGGTGCCAATTTAGTGTAATTGAGCAAATTGATTGCCCAATTCGCTATAACTGAGCGAATTGGGCGCCCAATTCGCTGAAATTATTTTACATCGAACTAGAAGCGTGGTTCACTGTTTTACAGTGAACTGGGTTTCCATGAGCACTAACTTTATGTTGCATACATAGGCAGTTGGGCACTAACTGATCAAATTTGAATGAGCATTCTATACCGATTAATCAAAAATAAGTAAACAAAATAGGAACATGATAACAATTCCTAATATAGATGGCATTAGCAGGTCCCAGGTAGTGATCAACATTAGCATATAGTAATGGAATTAACATTAGCATATAGCAATGTATTAGCATATAGCAATGGAATCAATATTAGCAATGGAAACAACATTAGCAATGGAATCAACATTAGCAATGGAATCAACATGAGCAATGGAATCAACATTAGCAATGGAATCAACATTAGCAATGGAATCAACATTAGCAATGGAATTAACATTAGCAATGGAATCAACATTAACATGTTTTAGATTTAACCATACATTCTAAGAATAATTGTGAGGCATAAAAATAAAACAATTAAACTTTCATACATCATTATCTAAAATAGGAAGTGAAAATATTGAAAGACGGAAAGATAAATGAGTTAATTCCTTGAATTAACTACAAAGTCAAAAATAGTTCATAAGGTACATAACTTCCCCTGTTTATTTTATGACACCATAAAAATGTATGAAAGTAGCTAATCCTTAGAACATAAATGACAAATGATGATTGTGAGCTTAAAGCAACATTGTAGCTCAGAGCACGAGTAATATTTACATACAAATCTAGTTGTAAAACTTATGTAAGCCAGTATTCTAAAAGACCTCCAATTTTTCATAAATGAGGTTTATCTAGAATTGATAGCAATGGAAAAAATGTTAAGAGAATCAAATATTAGCATTGCCATGTATATACAATCTATTAATCTTGAATATGCAGCTTAGGTAATGATTTTGTGACAATTCAGAGAATAAAAGAATTGTTGAATGATAAAAAATGCTAAAGTAATTGAAATTCAGTGTTTCATACCAAATAACAAGGTTTAGTAGAGAACATACACATGTGCGCATATATATACACATAGTAGTAATGCGGCACGGGGCTTCGCCCGTGCCAAACGCACGAGCACCGCCATGTTTTTTGAATCTTGCAAATACTTGAAGCAAAAAAGAGTAAAATTGTAATAATGAAAGCAAAAAAGAGTAAAATTGTAATAATGAATGTTCCACAGAAGACTCATCTACCATGTAGATAGTATGTATATATATTTATATAAATATATATAAACACGCATACAAAATGAAATTAAATACCTTGCATCCACTGAGGTTTAGATCATATATATACTTGTAGTGCTTCACAAGGTATTTTATACTCATGTCTGATTCCCTAAATCCAATAAGACTAAGATTTGTATCATTTTTTTAATAATAGATAGCACTAATAGGCCGACCAAATTAAAATTTGGAAGCAGATAAATATACATGACATTCCAATAGATAGAAAATATCCCAAGTTTAGGACGAGCATGGAAAAAAACAATGGAAAAGAAGCATGGAAAAGAATTAGATGATAGCAAGAATACCTGCATCAGGCGTGAGATTTCGAACTGAAGAGGAGAGGGCGACAAATTTCGAGCAGCGGGCAAAAGCTTTAGACGGCGCGGGCGTGAAATGGAAAAATGAGCCAAAAACTTCTTATGAGACTGGATATCCAGGCTCAAAATCAGACTGGAAATCCTCAAGCGCGCCTAATGTGCGCCAAGAATGCATGTGAGGCGCATCTGAGGCATTTTGTCCTCCTTGGTAGTGCTGCGGCGCCGTGGGTTGCGCTCGACGCCTCAAGCGTGCACCTTGACAACATAGCTTGTACTACTACAAGGCAATCCCATCCTTCATGGAGATACAACAGCTTCCACTGTTATAGGTCAATCCCCGCAAGCCCATGTTGACAATAATCCAACAGCTTCGACTACACGCAAATCCCCGTAATCCCTTGTCAGCAATAATCCAGCAGCTTCTACTACTATAGGGCAATCCTCGCCACGTCGTGATGACAATCTAGTAGTTGCTGCTACTACACCCACGCAACCCCTTGATGGTGATATTTACAAACTCATCCATAAATACATGAGCTACCTCTTCTGTTTATTCTCCCTCATATCTAGTTTGAATGCAAACCAACAAAACTCTAAGCACCATTTTTACAGACTGTTCATCTTTAAATGCATGAGTTTTTACTTCTATTTTTACCTAATTGTCTTTCTCATTATTTTATTTATTAGTGTATTTTCTCATGACCATTTTAGGGGATTGCATGTGGAAGAGAATAAACTATCTATCCCTCGTATAAAAAATATCCCTTTGTCTATACACTTTCAAGTCGCCTCTATCACCACCGTGAGATATGCTAATATTGTCCCACTCAACCCAAGGTTGACTCTTCCATCATCCTAATTTTGGGGGTAAGTGTCTTTAACATCTTCATTTCCTCGATCGTCTCCAATATTTATGATTCCTTGAAGATCCATGTAAAGTACATCGTCGCGATAGTACTTGTTATTTTTTTTGTTAGGGGTGTGGAGATACACTTCACTGAGCATTTAAATTTTGTTGATTTACTATACCTTCCCCATGCATTAAAAATGAGTTTGTAAATACCGAGCCGAGAATTCTGCGAGTCTGCATTGAAATTATGGATGGAGGAGCATGGAGGTGTGGAGACGTCAAGAGAGGACTCCTCGGGTAAGACATTGAACAGACGGTGTAGTGGGGTGAAAAATGTGTCAGATGTCTCTGATGTCTCGATGGAGATCCCGTCAGATAAGATATTGAACAGACCGTGTACTGCAGTGGAAAATGAGTCGTTGGATGTCCCTAATGTCTATGTCTAATATCTCCAAGTTGTGATGATGTGCCCTTGCGAAGAGAAGCCGAAGAGAAGAGCTGGGAATACTTAAGCATAGAATAATAATGAGAGTGCGTTCGAAGAGAAGAGAAGAGCTCGGAATGCTGAGGCGTAATACAGTCACAAGACCTGACATATCCTTTGTTGTTGGGGTTGCCAACCGATTTATGCGTTCTCCTCGGATGTCTCATATGCATGTTGTTGAACGCATCCTAAGATATTTGAAAACAGCTCCTGGTCAAGGGATGGTATACAAAACCTTCTCCTCTTCTACTCCAATGTTGGTTGTGTATTTGGATGTCGATTATGTTGGCTCCCTGGATGATCGACGTTCCACCAACGAATTCTGTACATACTTCGGAGGTCACCTTGTTACCTAGCACAACAAGAAACAATCTGTGGTTGCTCGCTCTTCTGCCGACGCCAAGTACCGTTCGATGACATCTGTTGTATCTGAGCTCACATGGCTAGAAAGTTTCCTAGGTGATCAGTGAGTCAAACTTTTCTCACCAACTACCTTACTCTGTGACAGCCAAGGGGCTATACACAGCTAAGAATCTGATTTTTCATGAACAAACAAAACACATTGAAGTTGACTGTCACTTCATTCGGGAAAAGTTCAAATGAAGAAGCTGAAGTTGAAACTTGTTCTGACTACTGATCAAGTTGTTCATCTTCTCATAAAGGCCCTACCTCGTGTTCTATTTCATCAGTTCTTATCCAAGCTGGTGCTTACGACTTGTACGCTCCAACTTGCGGGGGAGTGTTAGAAGAAAATCATGTACATGCCCAAAGAAAGGCCCATCAAATGCCCTCTTCCTCCTTATGTATTAGTCCCACATCTTGAATGGAGTTTTGTCTCTCTCTTTCTCTTCCTATATAAGTGTACTCATACTTGTATTTAAAAATGGAAAAAGGATTAATAAAGATTTTTGGTTTTTCCCAAATATTCTAGGAGTTTTTCTACAGTTTTAAATTTAACAAATTCCACATTTTTATAAGAAGTTTTTATAACTTTAATTAATGAATTGAGCTCTTAGAAGGATTTATAAGTTAATGAATGCACCAAGAAAAGAAACTTTAAGAACAGTTTTATTCCAATATAGACCGATATTGACCCAATTTTCCCAACACTAAGATTGGGCTTAAGCGTTCAGGTATATTCGGTGCAAGAAAATGGAGAAGAGGCATAATATCTAGAACATACAGGAATGGACTTCGCCCTCTATTTTGACAATGCCAATGTCTGATTTTTCCACCACTATTTTTATTCTATTTTATTTTCATAAATTTAGAGTGTCAATATTTATGTTTTCCTTTGTGCAATCAACTTTGGCTATTTGATGATACAAAATTATTCAATCCCTCACATTGCTGCAATTCTCAAATCTTAATTCAATTTATAGGTCAAATTTTTTTATTCTCTGCATTCACATAGAGTATCATGTTCAACTCTAAACATCACATTCCCAAATTTTATATTCTTTGTATTCCTACTATTCCCAAATTTTTTATTCTCTGCATTCCTACTCTTTTCAAATGCAACTTTGTTATTTGCCGAAGGCCATTTGAGCATTCTATACACCCATATAGATCTACATAAACATATAAGTTCTACTTTCCCTTTTAGGCCCAAGACTGTTTGATTTTGTAAGAATGAAATAAGGCTATACAGGTTGAGGGGAAGAAGATAGATGCAAAAAAACAAAAAAAAACTACAACTTAACGGCGATTTCAGCGGTTCTTGCAACATATTACAGGACAATTCTTCTTTTAACATTTTGATTAAATTTGGAATGTCATTCATCAAGATGTGTTTTGAATAGAATATATGTGATGATTGTTGCAGGTACCTCTTCATCTAATAGCTGCTCCATACTTTTAATGTTTTATTTTCGACAACCCTATACTGCCCATTTGCTCGCTCAAGTTGCATGAACTATTAAATTGCAAATAAAGAGTTAATAAAGTGAAAGTAAACACTAAGAAAGGTGGGGAAGATGTAATAAAAAAGCCAGCTTCTACAAAAAACCATGACTCTCCTCGTAAGAAGTCGGCATCATCTGTCTTTGCCTCTTGTTGCATAAGCTGACCGTGTTTCTTATCATTTGCCTTTGTCTATCTAAATCAGGAGAAATGCCAGATGGGCTTTGTCTCTACCACTCCAGCAGCAACTAGAATTTGCTATGTTGAACCGAAGCTGAACGCCTATGTGAGCCAAGCTGGTGACAAACAAGAATAGACTCAAATGTGAAATTAATTTAGCGCAAGAAGGTATTACAAACTCAAATGTGAAAGTAATTTAATGCAAGAAGGTATTCTTCTAAATTACAGACACAACCACTTCTTCATGTTTAATAATTAGTGTCCAAGCTGTTTCTTTTAGAATAAGTTACTGTAACGGTGCTCTTTTATAGCATTTGATGTCTTATATATTTGTCTTGTGGTATTAGAATTATCTTGTATAAAGTTTTGACTGATTTTGTCTATTCAAACTTAGTTCACACATGTTACCTGGACTTGGCTTCCGTGAACGCTTTGACGGCGCATCACGATTGGCGCGCGTGTATACACGTATGATGCGGTGATCCGCACTCCGGACGGACGATCGGAGTCCATGGTGGAATCCGGATATGTTTTTTCAGTCAGTTTTATATGTTGCACTTTTCATTTCGAGTTGTTTTTAGCCCCTGATCGGCCCAGACATAATGGGTCGTCCGATCAGGATAGTTTTACTATGCACCGGTTCATATGGGGGCATCGGTTCTCATTAGGATTATATATATACCGGCCGGTTGGAGTGGAGAGGTATTGAGAGTTTGGATTTCTTTTCTAAGCCGTCGGTCAAGAGGTGCAACTCCTCCTTCCTCCGCTACTCCTGGTGCGACGCCGACAACTTCCCCCTCCGCCCCCATCATCAGCCTCCGGTAATCCCCTCCACCCCTCCTCTCCTTCTTGTTTCCCTCTTCCCAGCGCCCTCCTTGTATTCTCCGCCCGACCCCCACTCCGTCGAGCCCTCTCCGCCTCCCTACGCCAGTCCTTCACCGTCGGAACCCTAGATTCGGCCTTCCCCTGCCTTCCCTGTCTAGCCGCCCCCACCCCCATTTCGGCATTCCTCTCTGTTCAGTCCAGTAAGCCATTCCCCACCCTCTACTTCATCCACCCCAGCCCACATCACCACCCAGATCCGTGGCTTCCACTTCCATCTAACCCATTCACCACCACCTAAGCCCACCACCACTGTCCTGCCTGTCACCTTCCACCCGCCAACCACATTTTCCCCACACAATAGCTGGAGCCCTAATTCCAACATCATTAAACTCCACCTGTCGCGGATCCACTCCAGTTCGGCCAACCCGGTCATTATTGTGACCTTGATTGCCCGCCACCGCCTACATGTGTGAATTATGGTAACAATATTTTCTTTATTGTTATTTATTCTTGTACTCATATTGCGTTGGATTTTGTTTTCATTGTGCTATCAATGCATACATTGTGCGATTTGCAGGACTTATGTTGTTTGTGCTTAAAATTATGGTGCATCTGTCAAATTAGAATTAATATTTATTTTCCTTAAATTATTTACTTGCAACCGCACATGCCTCTGTCGTTTGTTATAATAATTATATACCTATTACAATTTTAAGTGGACCACTCTTGCACGACACTACACTGTTTTGCATTTTGGGTTGCATTTATAGAGTCATCCCGAGTCTCTCGACCTACCAATGCCTCACACTTACTTTTCCTCCCTCATTTACATCTTGCCTTTCACATGTCAGGATAAGAAACCATTGATTTCTGCAATCTGGAATTGAAGCTATTGGACTTTTTGATGTCCTAATAATGTCCATTTGGATGGGCTAGAATGGAGAATGTGCATGTCCTCATGAAGGTTTCTGACTATGATCTGCATTTATCTTAGTTTTCTTCAGCATCCGGCTCGAGTTTTTGGCTCAAGATCCTTCAGATTGCAGGCTTATACTGACAGTTTGTCCATCATCCGGAATCATGACCATTAGCCATCCAGATTCAAGATCATCAGTTATTGCAGCACATGAATGAAACTTCAGGTATTTCTACATTATTGATTGATGTTTCCTCTCTCTCAGATTTATAGCAAAACAAGTTTTTGTAGTACTTACAGAAGAAACTCATTTTTATTGTAGTGACTCATTTCTGATTGAAGTGATGCCCATGCAACCTTTACTTAAGCCCTTTTATGAGGAAAATATTGTGTTTGTCCTTTTATACCACATTTGACTGTATTTGAACATAATTAATATCACTTAGAACTCATTTCCTTGACTTTATGTTTTAAATGTGTATGCTAATCTATTACGAGCCCTTATGTAGCACTGGCCTTCTCTGTAGCAGGGTTGTCTCCGCCCAAATATTTCCTTTCCTTCCCTTGTCTCCCAGTAATGTTGTATAGGCCATTTGATTGTTGTATTTTGTTTTGCATATCCACAAACTGTTCTTTTAATGCATTTTTTAACTTCTTTGGCCTTAAACAGTTTGTAATCAGCCTTATAAACCATGACTTCAACATGTGATCAGTCGAATTCAATAGGTACATTCTCTAATAACTTGAAGTAGTTACTTTTTTGCAGATTTTACAGCAATTGTAGTGTTGAAATTTTCTCATTCTTTGAGTCAATGATATAAAATTAATATTTGTTACATAAATTTAATGAAAATGATTGTGTGGGGTTATTTGATTAGCTAAATGTTGCCACCCACTTTATTTCATTTTAATCAATTTTTGTTTGAGCCAAATGTAGTTTTTTGAGTCGTGGTTTTAATCTGAGCCAATACATTACACTTATTAAATTGCTTATGGAGCCCGAGAGCTTCTAATGAGCCTTAATACTCCCTCACTTAACCGATGATAAATTTGAGCTGAATTAGTTGAGATTATTTGTTTAGTATTAATATTGGTCTATAAGTATGTGAGTGGGTTTGGTCCCACATCTTGAGTCAAGTTGTATGTGTCAATGTATTTCCTATATATTATGCCCTATATGGATGAATAAGATCACTTTAATATTTTCCCTCTTCCTTTCTACTTGGTATCAGAGCCAGGTTGGTTCCCGGTTCGGGTTTTGCTCGTTGCTTCCGCTCACGGGCCGCATTTTTCGCCGCTTCGACCTCTTTCGCCTGCCTGCTGCGTTGAAGCACTAATCTCGTGGCGCTCATCCCGCGTTCTCCTCCAACGCCTCACCTGCTCCTATGGATGAAGTCGATCACTGATTCCGTCGACAGCAGCGGCTCCGATCTCGCCTACTTCTGTCGTGTGTCGTCCAGATCCCGTTCATCTCAGCTGCTGGAGCTTCCTCCGGTACTGTCTGCTATTTCTTCTCTGGCTCCGAGCCAGCCTTCCCTATCTCCCGCTACAGCAACTGCTTCCTATCCCGTGTACTGCTATGCTCGTTACCGTCGATGATGACTTCTGCACTTTCATCGACTCTGACGCTAACGCCTGCTTCTCCCATCCACGCTGACGTCTATTGCTTCCATCGACGCCGGAGACTGCGTCTCTGTTCCTAGATGCAGATCCTGCCGCTGACTGTGATTCCTCTTCTCCGTCGACAGCGGCTGGTGCTTGCTCTTGGAGGATCGCTGTTCTGGACTGATTCTTCCATGGATGCGTTGACTATTTCTTCTTTCGTCATCCCTGTCTGACCCTTTATCGCCGCTGATGTTTCTCTAACGTTGTTGTTGTTGTGCCGCTGTTCTACGTAGTTTCTTACTCTGTTATCTCTGCGTAGCTTCTTCCCGGTGCTCATTAACGATGCTCCAGCCACTGCGGCCGCTTCCGAGGGTGCCGGTATCTCGCTGATGTTGAAGTTGTGTTGTTTATAGGTCGTTTTATATGGTTTTTTAATTTTCTGTTGTTAGTAGTTGCTTCCTATCGTTGTGTTATGCCTATATGGACATGAGATTCGCGTGAGGGGGAGTGTTTGGGATGAGGGCGGCCTGGGTGATCTTTCCCGTTGTTCGCCTTAGTCCCACATGATCTCTAAGCTTATGTCGTGCGTTGTTTCTGTCTCCCCAAGTTTTTTCTTGATGATTGGTAGGTGGTATGACCTTTGGTGGCTGTTTTTCCCCTTTCTCTCTTATCCCCTCGGTCGTGTAGATCTTTGTGTGAGGTGTTATCCCCGCAGTCTCGTAGATTCGTGTATGGTGTTATCCCCGCGGTCCCGTAGATCCGTGCGTGTGTGTTGTTATCCCCGCGGTCTCGTGGATTCGTGTGTGTGGTTTCTTTCCTGTGGGTGTACCGTGTGTGGGAGTATCCTCGGTCGTCCGTCTGTCCCACCTTTGCCTACCACATTTACCATTTCTATTGATGTTGTCAAGCTTGAGGTTTCCCCTCCAGCTTGAGGGGGAGAGTTGAGATTGTTAGTTTAGTATAATTTGGTCTGTTAGTATGTGAGTGAGTTTAGTCTCACATCTTGAGGTCAAGTTGTAAGTGTCAATGTATTTCCTATATATTATGCCCTATATGGATGATAAGATCACTTAATATTTTTCCTGCCTTTCTACTAAATTCACCACCCTCAAGTCAGAACTAAGTTGGCAATAAAATCATTTGACTCCTAAATTTAGGATTATAACAAAATTACACATAATTTGGCCATATAATTTCTTCTTTGTAATTGAATTTTTGGCATTACACCACTAAACTAGTTTGTTGAATATGCATCACTAAATTAGTTTGTTATCATTTTTAGTGATTTGATTTATATTCTCATTTTTAGTTATATTCTCATTTTTAGTTACCATATCATTGTATTTTAAGCATGCTTTCCCGATTTTGTTGGTTCATTGTCATATGTTTTTACCTTGAGACAAATATTTGATTTTCGAATAATTTTTAATCTGTATGTGAAATTCAAAACTTATTTGGAGGAACCATAGATAAAGTGGAATGTTAGATAGATAAAGTGAAATGTTAAGAAGTACTAATAATCACTTAGCTCTTTAATCTCATAGATAACTAACCAGGGAAAAAAATTTATGTTATTGTCTTTCCTGATACGACCCATATTTGATCTTTCCCAATATGATCATATTTTATCTTCCCCGATATGATTCATATTTGATAAATTATTGTTTCATGGAACCATTTTTAACTATGGAGTTTGATCAAGCCTAGAGTGCACCTTCAATCAATTATTCTTGCCTAAAATGTACAGTCTACAAATCTGACTTAGTTGGGATCCCCAACATAATAACTATTTTATCAAAAACTTTATTTAATTTTAGACTTTGAAGGGCTTTCATCCACCTTTTGTATCCTTTTATTCTATAAAAATTCAATTTTCTTAAACACAGAAGGGTAGGAGGTAGTTTTTGTTTTTGTTTGTTTTAATACCGTCACTTGATTTACCATAGATTATATTAATGAAATGACAAATGTCTTTTTCAACAACAATGATAGCAGCAGAGAGCATCGTTGGGTATTATTATTGATATTGTTGTTTCCGGTAGCATGGAAAGTATGCCAAATTATCCGGTAGCATGGAAAGTATGCCAAATTCCCCCAAAGTATTTAGTAGATGCAATTGAAGATGTTGGTGACGAGCTTATTGCACCACATGTTTGTGCCTCAATCAGAGTTATATTGCAAATTGTTTGTCCCAATATTGTGTTGTATTGTATGGTTATAAATGTAATGTGGTATCTTGAAGTTACCTGAATGAGTTAAAATATTTTTTATAGTGTTGTCTTTAGATTTGGACATGATGTATTTGAAGGAATAAATGTTTTCTTTTCACTAAATTTGTGGGTTTGTATTGGTTGTAGTCTTGATGCTTTTGTAACATTTTTTAAAGTGAAATAAATATTTTTTTCA
>CM077156.1:69995916-69998416 GCA_039583875.1 Platanthera guangdongensis
GCGAATGAAGGTGTGGTGGCCGAGTGTTGAAAGCATAACTTCGAGCATACTTCTCTGGCTCTGTAGGAGCATTAGATGTGAGAAGCAATGAAAATGGGGGGGGGGGGGGGGGGGGGGGGGGTTGGGGGGGGGGGGGGTGGGGGGGGGGGGGGGGGGGGGGGGTGTTGGGGGGGGTTGTGTGGGGGGGGGGGGGGGGGGGGGGGGGGGGTGGAGTCGGGGGGTTGCTGAAGGAGAGAAAGCTGCGGTGAAGGTAAGTGGTATGCGGAGGTCGGTACACATTGAAGCAGAGATGGAACGTTTTGTGTCATTATTTGAAGCTTACCATAGGAGGGTCGATGTTCTGCTTTCAGAAGCAGATCCAGAATGTTTTATGCCGAAGCCGGTGGACGAGAGAGGAAGAATGAGGCGGTGCCGAGCCGGTGGAGCGGGATGCGGAGGCTTGTTTATGGTTTCACGAGGGGTAGATCGGGTGACGGCGGGGAGCTGGCGGAGCGGGGGATGCGGAGGAAATAGGGTTTCGCGAGCGGGCTCGCGAGCGGGCTGCGGAGGGAAATAGGGCTTTTCCGAGCGGGAATGTGGGTAGAGCTGCTGTGTAAGTAGATCCAATGCTTTTAATCGGACGGACGAAAGTTATGCGTGATTGATCGAACCGTTGGAATCAATTCGATGGGAATACATTAAGTATACTATATTGCTTAATTCTTATCATATAGATAAAACAGGTGACGTCACCCTAAAGAGCTCGAAAATTGCCCCCAAAAGGGCAGGTTACAACTGTCACGCATCCAACGGGACTCTCAGAAGTCACTTTCCAATTTGTTTGCTCATTTACGCTCTCCGAACATTATTTTATTTCACGTATGCATTGTAGTATTTTCTCTGATTCTCATCGGAATCGAGCGCAAATAGTTTTGGTGAACTTGTATAGCCTTCACTGGTCTAACAAAACAGACTGAGGTGAATTCTGATAACTTTTGCTCGATTTCACCTTTTTGGATAATTTTCGTTATTTAAATTCGCAGCCTCGACGTCCCCGCATTGTCGCTTCCACCCTTAGCAAAAGCAAGGGAAACAACGAATCAAGTTCTTGTCGCAAAGTTTGAACAAAGACACTAATAGTTCCGCAACACTCCTATGTTGACAACTTCTTTACGCAATCTGATTACACTAAATCGATCACTAAACCTCAACTTGGACATGAACCTCCCTCTGATAACAAATTATAATACCTCATCTGCAATGAATATATCATATGGGTCTGCTCGGGGCCCCACAATATATAGACGCCGCAACTCAATCGACCCGATGGCTCTTTTTGAACCGAGCCGACTCAGATCCCTCTCACTCGAGAAATCTGGTGCCAAAATTTGCAATAAAGAAAAGGCAAAAAGAAAATATGTCATTGCACACATCCTAAAACCGAGAGAAGAGCTGTCGTTACCTTGCAGTATCTCTTACTAGCCATAGAGATCATGATTTGCACGGATGAAAGTGTACGCATTCAAGCCCTCTCTGCGCACGTTGGAGAAGAGATGCACGCGAGAGGGAGAGTGCACACGGAGGGATGCGTGTACGTTGGAGGAGAGATGCTCCCAAAGGGGAGCGCATGCTAGGAGGAACACGCGCACGAAGGGATGTGCGCACGTTGAAGGAGAGGCACGGGCAAAGGGGAGCGCGCGTTAGGAGGAACGCGCACATGGTGGGACGTGCTCACGTTGGTGGAGAGACGAGCACAAGGGGGAGCACGCACAAAGAGGAATGCATGCGCATAGGGATGTGCACACGTTAAAGGAGAGACATCGGTCATGAACCATCATTTGTGAACGTCCGACCTCCCCAAAAAATTTCATGCAATTTATAACAATCCTGAAAGTGATACGCGTGGAGGCACGGTTGGAGCGGACTTGAGGGTGAAGCTCGAGATAAATATATCTTTGTTATATATAAACTTCATAAATTTATAAAAAAAAAATTATTATAAACTTTTCTAATTAAAAATAAAGAGTTCTCTTAAAGAATTGAACTTAAATAATTTTATTTTTAAAAAACATCATACTCATAACTCATTGCTCAAGACAGTCACAGTCGTCATACGTATTTCTCACATTTCCCCACTCCTCCCCTTCTTCTTCCTCACGACATTCTCATGGACAGCATTAAGGCCAGCATTCCGAATTTCTCGAGCACTACGGCGGCTCTGCACTTCGAACAGCTAGCTCGATCCTCTACATTCCCGTTTTTCAGCTTCATTTAGGGTTTTCTTTGGCAATGGAGAATGTGGCTGACAACATGTAGAAAGAAATTAGAATTACAATTGTCGGGAACTCAAATTCATATATTTTTAGCTTTTTTAATTCTTTTTTTTAAATGGTTATAATGTGGTGACAGTTATTTGATGTTTGTTGTTATTACTGATGTAATTTTAATTAAACATTCAATGTGATGGTGTGTTGTTTAATTCACTGCTTCCTATAACAGTTATTTGGATAATTTATACATT
>CM077156.1:70000916-70182618 GCA_039583875.1 Platanthera guangdongensis
GACAATGAACAAACTTAAGAACTCTTAAAAGAGATAGAATGCATAGTAATAACACACCTCCCATATTGATAAAATCAAAATAAAAAAAGATAAACTGCAAATGACACCACTTTTTCAAGCTCCCACCGTCTTTGCTGATTGATCCTTGTCTTCATTTTATAAACAAAAAAAGACATAAATAAATGTTGAACATTTTAGTAACAACTGAAAACAATACACGTGTCCCATTCATTTCATGCATCATCACTTCATATAATCATGAAAAAAGAAAGGAATTGTCTTTGCAAAAGGAGCAAATGTATGGTAAATCAGTAATCACCATGAGTGATTCGTACAAAAGGTAATGAAAATGAATATAATTAACATTTTCTTTCTGAATTAATAAATTTGATGTAGGGCCGGAGTTGTACACATGTAACCGTTTACCACAATCTCCCCTCAAATTTACAAAATTAGATGTTGTGCTACTCCATCTTTTGAAATTAATTTTGTTTTCCAAAAGTTCATATTTCACAACAGTAATTCAAGAAATCTCGGGGGCATCTTTTGAGCATAGATGTTATGAAAAATAAATGTACGGAGGTTTTTGTAAATTCATAAAATAGAGTGAGAAGTGGTGTTGAAGATGGTCAGAAGGTCATCAGAGTGAGCTGGAGGAGTGGAAGAGGCTGAAAGGGTCATGACTCGTGAGCTCAAGTGGAAGTAGTGGTCGGGGATCTGCGAGGTGGGAGACACTCGATTTCGGCCTTGGTTTGTTTGGGAGTTGCCGTAGAGGGGAGAACTACTTGGAGTAGGCGATCTTTAGGTGGCCGACCATGGCTTCTTGGAGGAGGGAGGTCATTGGGAGCTTGGAGGGTTCTGGTCATGGCTGTTTGAGAAAGAGATAGAGAGAGGGAGAGAGAGAGGAGGCTTGGCGGCTGTAGCTGGAGGAAGAAAGAGCTCGGGTTTTTTTCCCTCTGCCACCGCGCTCTCCCCTCCCTCTCTCTCTCTTTGGTCAAGGTCGGCGTCGGTTTCCACCTCCTTTTCCGCAACCGCCGCAGCTTCCCTAGCCCCAACCAAACCACGAAGAACTGTCTAGAAGAGAAGAAGAAGAGGTGAAAATGATGGCGATGGGGGGTTGTGAGTTCAAATTAAAGTTTTTCAAATGCGGGGGAGACGTGACAAAGACTTGAGAGAGACCTGTGTGGAAGAAGCTTGGGGCGCGAGTCCACAAAATCTGACAGGATTAGCTGAAAAAAAAAATCAATGGCTGAGATTGGAAGATTGATTTCTATCTAACGGATGAAATTAAAAGTCTGGCGTGCTTCCAAATATTTATATTATTTTATATAATACGAGCATCTTCGCACGGGCTACGCCCGTGCTCGATGCTCTTGGGCGGCCTTCGGCCGCATCCAGGCGGGCTTCGCCCGCCTCTGAATGAGTCTCTCCCATGCTCGATGCGTCATTTCGGGTTGCGCCCGCATCAAAGCGGGATGCGCCTGCATCAAAGCGGGATGCACCCACATCAAGACGGGCAGTGCCCGCAATATATACATATGAGTACTCAAAATGACCGTAAAAAATATAAATCATTATTACAATTTTTATTTAATATATATATAATCCGTTTTGTCGTAAAAACAATAATTTCACGCAATCTCTTTCCCTCTTCTTTCTCTCCCTTCCTCATCTCTCTCCCTCTCTCTCTCCTCCACTCTTTCTCTTTCTCTCTCTTCCTCCTCTCTCTCTCAACTCTCTCCCCCCATCTCATGCTCTCTCTCATGATCCAATGGCTCCTGTTTGATCTATGGTGTGCCTCCAAATACCTATATTGCTTTATATAATAAGATATATATATATATATATATATATATATAATATTCAGAATAAACGACTATGTATAACCTTAAAAAGCTAAACATTTTAAGTAGAAAAGTACATTAGTGGAGTAAATCTGAAATACTATTCTCCATTTTACATCATCTTATTCAATTGCAATAATGCCATTCCACTGTATACTGAGGACCTTGAGATATTATTTTATATACCTTTCAGAGTTAATAATACTCTGTTGTTGCACCAAGAGTGTTATGCAATCATACTGGGTTGTTGCATGAAGAGTATTATGCAATAGGAGGAATTATGATTATAGATTAATTTTTTTTATCGAACTATAATTAGGCGGACGATATTGTGTTGATTGTTGAGATTGCAAGAATAAAGTCATTGATATCTTGGATCTAGGTTGATGGTGCTATGTGTGACAATTAAAAGAAAATTTAATGAATTATTGCATTAGAAAAATAGTGGGACTGAATTCTATCAAATAGGATAATAGAAAATAGGCTTATGCTGCGAGCATGTACAATGAAGGTTAGATTCCATTAATTTGACTAGTTCATAGGGTTTGTATCAAAAGATTAGGTAGGAGCCTTAGCTGATTTCCAACAACAGTAATCCTGCAGAATGCCACCGCGGCTTGGCTGCTATTTGGTTGTGCTACAGTCCAAGGTTTCACCAAAATTTCTTATTGCGTATACCGGATAGAGGCGATCGACATAGTCTAGGTTTATCGCCTCAAACATTACTCGATGCGATTAAATTAAAAATGAGAATTCGTGGAGCTGATCCCAAATTTGGGATAGTGAATGTTAACCACATAAAGTTAGATATTTCTAGCACTGGCTATATATATTTTGAGCAAATTTCGCGACATAACATATTTCTTATAACTAATCCACCAGCTTTTTTATTTTTTTTTTGCAGCTCACCGAATGAGAGTACCTTTAGAGAGCCCGAGATATTGGAGATGAACCCGCTCTGGGCTTCAATCAAATCATTTATCTTATCTTTGATCAAGTTTTGGTCAGAATAGTTCTTCTTATCAATATTTTGCTACACATGCACACTTCTTTCTGTACTATAGACGCTTGTTGTACTCTGGATTTGTTTTCAATAACTTTTGTGAACGCTGCACTACAAAGAGGTTAGTTCTGCATGAATATGCAGTGAGGATCTATTGTTACCCATCAGCTGAATGAGCATGGAACCCAAGGCTGTCCTGATCGTGGGCCCACTGGGTTTGTATCATGGCCCACAGGGTTTATATCAGGGCCCTGATATATGTTGTTTCTATCAGGAGCCAAGTAAAACATGGGTTTGTTTTGCACGGTGGTGGTGGTTGTGAACACAAACCGTCATTCGGGAACACCTGACTACACCTAAAGAACTACATTCACTTTTATGTTCAGAATTAGTATTTTTTTCTTGGTGGTGGTCATAACCTTTGTTATGCCAAAGTGATGGAGTTTGTGTGAACTCAGAGGAGCAAAAAGTCACGCCAAACAGGCCCATTGTTGAGGCAATAATAACATTGACATTAGTTTTCTTGGCTGCATTTTTTAAAGTTTTTAAAGAGGCTTTGAACTTACATTTGCTCTCTCTCTCTTCTTTGAATTACGAGTATATTTTTCATTCAAAATGACAAAATATCCTAGAGGGAAGAAAGATAAGGCTCGAGATTCAGTCCTCTGATGACCGTTGACGTGATATTTTGTGAGGGGTCGTAAGGCCTGGAACGACCTGATGCCAAAGACGATCGTCATAGACCAACCATTCAACTATATGGTTGAGCTAAGGAAATTCTTCAGAAGGCTCTGGCTAATATGGTTTCCAGTCAACAAGAGGTTCAGGAAATAAATGCATCCACTGTCACCGCTCTCAACTTTTTACACTCTTGTCTCGATGGCATTTCGGTCTCATGTCTCGTGTTGTTGCATCTGTTGTACTTACACCAACATTGAAAACAAACTAAATGAAAATAAAAGAGCAAAGAGAAAATTTCACCAACATCACAATTCTCAATTACTATGATAGGAAAATAAAAAAACTTATATAAGTTATTTTTTTCTTTACAAGCTCATGTACCTGTCAATTTGTTTTGCCGGCCTCCAAGTCCATGTCATTTTCCTGTCGGTTGAATTCAATGACAAAATTTCTTAATTAATCAGCGGTGACCCTGCCTAAATATTGCAACTTGTTTAGCGCATGGAAACATCTTCTGATCCAAAAATATCAGAACAAGAATAATAAATGAGTTATCAGTGTTGTACTTTGATCCATAGAGTTCAAAAAATTAATATACTAATAAAGTAAAATATTCTTCACAATCTTCATAAAAAAATTTCATGGAACTTTATTTTTATAATATATTACAATTAACATACTAATAAAGAAGATGATAAACAAAAAATATACCTTATAGTTTTTGTTGGATCCGTATTTCTAAAAAAATCATCTTCAATTGTTAAATTCTTTTGGCGCTTGCATTCTTTTAATATGACCGACACCACATATGAAAATATATTTCATGATAAAATCAACACTATCAACCACCCGCATGCAAAAAATCGTCCATTCCAAGATTTAAACGATAAATCACCATACCTAATTGTGGTCATAGACACAACAGTTAGGTAAAGTGCATCCCTAAAACTTAATTTCTCAATAAATATTATTCCTAGAACTCCTATCACGATACTTACAAGTACTAGTATGATGGCATGCTTAAGTTTTTGATGATACCTCAACAATTCAATAGCGCAGGAGACGAAGTAGGAACTTGCAAAGTTACAAGCTCATACCAAAAAAACAATTATGAAACAATATCTTAATTTGGCCCTAGAATTTTTTGGGGTTATATCATCGTATGCAATGGTGCTGAACGTAACAACATGAAAGTAAGTTTCATTAATCTGCCTATCTGGATATGATCCTAAGATTTTATTATGTTTAAGAGCGGGGGTAGAAACGAGAACGATGACAATAATGAAAAGACATAAAATAACAAAAATAATACGGTAAATGATGACGAGAAATAGAAAACCGAGCCTGTATCCCTACAAAAATTCTAATGAATATTCCAGCAACTTGGAGCAAGCGTTGTCAGGTATTGTTGGTGCAGACTCGGAGGGATACTCTTAGTACATTGAAAGATGAATGTCAAGACTTGGAGGGCACATTGTCAGATGAATGTCAATATTTTGAGGGCACGTTGGAGGGTCCGGATGGAGAGTGAGAGATTACGGCTTATTCTGCTCAAATTGGTCTAGATGGAAAATGTGAGATTGGGGCTTGTTTCCTCCCTTCTGCTCGAAGTGGACGAGTGCTCAGCATTATCCTCCCTTATGTCACTATTCAAAGTGGAGGAGTGCTCAGCAGTATCATCCCTTGTGTCACCTTTCGAAGTGGAGGAATGCTTGGTAGTTGTCGGTCTTATTTCGTCCTTTCTGGTAGTATACAAACAGTTTATTTCAAGCCTTCTACGTACAAGATGACCATGTGACTGCGTAGGATCCGAGCTTCTCTCATTGTTAATGGGACTAGAGCGCACATTGATATCAGATGCAGTCCTGGTAATCCTCATTTCGGAAGATAAATGAAGAAGTTGAGGAGAATAGAGTAGGTTATTTTTAGAAGAAGATGAATGATGTGAGTGCTCTGCTTCAGAAGAAATGGAGCTGCGAAGGGAGTGTTGGCTCTGTTCTTTCTCTTGGTGGAGTGGATTAGCTACTTGGAGAAAGAGGAAGCTGAGATGACAACAAAAGAGTTCGAAATGAAATGAAGCTCAGTCGTGCTCTGTACCAGAGTGAAGAAGAAATAGAGCTCGGTAGTTCTCTACTCTTGCTCTTCTTCGTGGACTAGTGGCTGGGAGGAAGAAGATCGATAATGGTAATGACACCTATAGGGTTCAAAATGAAATGCAAAAGAATAGGAATGGAAGAGGAAACCGTAGAAGTGGTTGCTTTCTCTCATGTATGTTTTGTTTCAGAAAATAAAATGGAGCTCGGGGGAGCCAGAGTACTACGGTGAAGTGGGAGGTTGCACTGTACGAAAAATTTCATGCAAATGAAAGGCAATGCAAGTGTTTTTTATATATTTTAATTTTATAACTTCCGGTGAAATTTTAAAATTTTAACGTGTATACAAGATGGGTATAAATAAGAATATTTTATCGGAAGATTTTTGTATATGTAATACTTTTTTATTTTTATAACATTTGGTGCAATTAATCAACTAACAAAAAATAGTAACAAAATGCTCGGGTATTTAAGATATTTGGTGTAGGCATTGTTCTAGTGTTTGACAACTTTGGACGAAGGAGCTTTGAGAAAATGCATTACCGAGTCAAGAAGATACAACAGTTTGAGTGACAAAGTAGCAGGGGTTGGGACTTTGTGTTTAGGAGTCACTGGTGGGATCTAGTTTTGTAGAGCGAACGGGATGTAGATGCGTGACCGAGCATGTCAGGGAAATGGAGTGGGCCTTTCGAAAATGGGATGAGAATGTGAGATTAAGACCTCGTTCGACGAGACTTATCTGCTCCAGTCGAGCGGTAAAATATGCCACTGCAGATTAATTCAATTATATTATAATTAGGCTCTCGGGCGACCTTCGGCCGCATCCAAACGGGCTTCGCCTGGATGCGGACCCTGAATCTTTATGGTTATTTGATTTTAAACATGCGAGTGGCGGTTGCGGCGCCGAGTTGGTTAATTGCGTAGAAGCGGGCTTCGACGAAGCCCGCTTCTATGCAGCCGAAGCCCGCCCAAAGCATCTAGCACAAGCGAAGCCTGCCTGCATGCGAGTGAATCCCCCGCCTAGATGCGGCCGAAGTCCGCCCGAGAGCTTCGAGAAACTGCGTAGTCTGTTCGAAGAAGCTCATTTATTTAGTTGAAAACTTTGAAGTGTTATATTATATATTTTTTTAAGATTGCAAGGATACTCGGTGCACCGAAGAGTAAGGCATAAACAAAAGATATTATTTTACAAATATTGGGGCAATATGTATGATTTTGTGGTAATATTTTAGTTGATAGGTTTGGAAAAAAATTATATATTTAAGTTGATTATGCGGGTGCTATTTTATTATAAAAAATCAAAAAAAAAATTTGCAACAAAAAAACCCGACCGAGCGCCATTGCAAGCCGACGAGTGGTAATTAAACCAGCCAATTAGGCAGTCAATGGTAGGCTTCGAGCTATATGACAGTTAGAGCCTACTAGGGCCATTCTGCCCGGGGCAAAGCAAGCTCCCGAGCCCAGACACAACTGAACCCTAATATATAGGCTACCACAGCAGGCAAAGTAAGCACAAATATGAGCCCAATAATTACTTTAATTCAAATTGCTAACTAGTGTGAAAAGATATATACACGAATTTAAGATTTGATTACGCGATGTGGGACTAATGGAGCCAGATTCGCCGAGAATATGTCATCTCCACCGCCTCTCCACCACCAGAGACGAAGCCGCCAGCATCCTGACCAAAGCCCACCAGCGTGTTCGTCGGGTCAGGGACGAAAACTCCCCAAGAGTTTTCCGGCTGCAAACGGGCAAGGCCACCGCCTGCGGTGGCCCTGACTCGCCGCCTCCGACCGACCGCCACCAGTGTCGCCCGCGTACGACGACCCCGTTGATGGGGTCTGGTTAGGCCACCGCTGGCTCTGCCAGCGGCGGTGGCGGGCCATGGAGGAAAGAGATCTTCAGCCTGCTTGCCGGAAGCTGTTGTAGGGAAGAAGAGAAGTGGATTCGGCCATGGTTGTGGCTAGAGAGATAGAGAGACCTCGAGAGAGAGAGATCGCCGACCAGAAGAGCTTTGGGGGAGAGGAGGTGGCCGGTGAAAGAGAACGTCGGAGAGAAGGGTTCTAGGATCCGTCGGAAGGATGGGCAAGGGGAGGCTGGAGCTTTTCACGGGTGAAGGTGGGCTCAAAGTTTATATATATATATATATATATATATATATATATATATATATATATATATATATATATATATATATATATATATATATATATATATATATATATGACAAAATGACGCAACAAATAAGGGGAAGGGTAAAATGGGAATACCAAATCTAACAGACTCTCCTTTACTCAGCAATGAAGAATTATCATATAATATAATATATATAATGAGTGACAGTGCACGGGGGCCTCCCGTGTCACGCGCGACAATATATGGCTCATGACGGCAGTCTTCGCCCGCCCCCGAAGGGCGAATTAAATAGTTAATTAAAAACCCAATAAATATATATAATGAAGAATTTTTATATATAATGAATAATATAGAAAGTTATTATAATATATATAATATATATGTACTCGCAATAATTAATTATATATTTTATAATAAATAATTATAGCACAATATGTTATATATGTAATAAATGTCTTTGATCTCAAACATAAATATTTCTTTGGTTCATTGGATTTGTCTCTTCTTCTTTCCTTGAGGTCCTGGGATCAAAACATGACAGCTTAAATTTAAATTTTTTTTTCAAACCTAATAAAAAAACGAACAGTCAAGATTGATTTAAAGGTCCATCATGTTACACCGTGCAATCGCAACGACCGATGATACTTTTTTTTGTATATATAGTATAGATATAATATATAGATATATAAGATAAATGAAATTATAATTCATTTAAATTATTATAAACTTTTATTATTACGATTAATATAATTATATATTGTATTATTATCACGATTAATATATAATATACAAGTAGACTCCATTGAAGAAGTCGCGCTCACGATGTAACGGTCCAGGCCCAGCCCACACAGGGACTTACCGGGACCCAGCTATCACCACTACAGGGCTGAAGCCCGTACACCCCAATGCCTCTCTGTGCCTGTTTCTCAGCAACAGTGCGATGTTGGTGCTATGTTTCAAACCCATAACCCTTTAATGGGCATTCCTCAACACTTCCCATCACCAATTGAGGTGCAGTTCAATTGGTGATGGGAACTGTTGAGGAATTCCCATTAAAAGATTGCGGGTTCAAAACCTAGCGTCAACATCACACTGTTGCTGAGAAACATGCACCAAGAGGCGTTGGGGTGTACGGGCTGCAGCCCTGTAGCGGTGCAGCTCAATTGGTGATGGAAACTGTTGGGGAATTCTCATTAAAGGGTTGCAGGTTCGAAACCTAGTGCCAACATCACACTGTTGCTGAGAAACTGGCACAGAGAGGCATTAGGGTGTACAGGCTGCAGCCCTGTAGCGGTGCCAGCTGGGTCCTGGTAAGTCCCTGTGTGGGTTGGGCCTATACCGTTACAAAAAGGTGCACTTCAAACCCGCAACCCTTTAATGAGAATTCCTCAATAGTTCCCATCATCAATTGAGCTGCAGCTCAGTTGGTGATGAGGGCTGTTAAAGGTGCCTTGTTAAGGAGGTGTTGGGTTTGAAACATGGCATGCTCAAAAACCCTCCGTGCTGAGAAACAGGTCGGAGAGGTGTTTGGGTGGCACAGGCTGCAACCCTGTAGCGGTGCCAGCTGGGTCCCGGTAAGTCCCAGTGTGGGCTGGGCCTGGACCGTTACACACGAGCCTCACTCCCTCGGATGACCATAAAGCCACCTAAAGGGAACATGCTCTTGGCTGAGTTTTACTGTGTCAAATATAAGTGTTTGAAATGTTATCACACCATTGCCTAAGCTAAGATTTCTTACACAACGCATGCATAGTAGGCTTTCAATCACAGGTCATTTGGACATCAACACAACAAAGTATTGCTTAACTGTTGTTACGCTACTATTAAAATTCTGCCCAATTTCATAACTCCATACACTTATGTCAAGTTATTGTTTTAAAATTAAATGATGATCGATTTTTTTCTACTATCTAAATGACATTATAGATGACGTGGTGAAAGGTTTCGTAGGCTGCCCATGCAACTGTAATTATTGCTGAAAGGAGGTCGGGACATTTGAGTTTCTTCTCTCTCCCTATCTCCCTTAACTGATTTGTTTTGCTTAAATTAAGGCAAAATTTCTGTTTTGATTTTCATTTCATATGCTCTGTTTTTTTAATTTAAATTAAAATTACTATTTTAATCTTGATGCAGGAGAAAAATGACAATGCAGGTGAACATAAACACCAGGGCAAAGAAGCATTAATTTAAGGAAGGAAACACTATCACAAAAGCTAGTTCATCAATGGATGGCTGATGGCCGAAGCTATGCTCAATTACTCACAATTAGGGACTAACATATGATGGAAGAAAATCTTCTTTAATTATTTATGAGTTTTAGAAATAAGATTATTCACAAGTTTTGTCATTTTGTAAAGGTGTAAATTTTTTGAACGGTACTCTCTTTTGATATGCTACAAATTAATGTTGGTATAATTTAACACTTGACATTGTATTTTAATATTTCAAGAAAATTTTTCTATTATTATTAAACTCGACGTTCATAGTATGCTCTAAGTCATTTGGTTAATTAATTTATATCTGATTAAAATGTTGCTAGTTCTGGATTCTATTTTTTTACTTATTAGTAATTTATATACTGTTGGCTGAAAATTATAGCTTGATATTCAAAACCTAAAGCTGCACCAGTTTTTTTAAAATACCTTTTTCTGGCATTTTTACACAAAAGTGTGGCAAAATATTTTTGTTTAGGAAATGTTCATTGCAACGTTTATATAAAAAGCACTGCCAAATATTATACTTCTTTTGCAATGTTTAAGTGCCTCTAATGACTACAAGTCTATGCCGGTGATTTAAAAGAAGCACCGCTAGATGCAATGCTGACGGTCGCATTCACGACATATTTGCGGCCTTTTAAAAAATGTCGCAATATCTATGGTCACGTTTAAAAAGCGCCGTTGAAAGTCTTAAAAAATATGGCGGTAGACACCTTATCTTGTAGTGCCAATTTTTTTCATGTCTTCTCCGAAGGATTCACCCTTTAAGTATAATTGTTACATAGTTGAAATACACATTAAATCTCATAACAGCTCAGTACTTTCTCCTCAAATCACGTAAAAATTGGAATAAAATGCAATGCATTATCAAAAAATTATCAAACAAAATAAATGAATAATCCTAAGAGCATGGTTTCCATGCACCAAAATATGGAAAAATAATTCAGCAGTACATTGTCTTGTAGGTGTTTGAGCAGGTGATTTTGTCCTGACCATAACTATATATATCATAATATTTACCACTGAATTTTTTTATTTCACTACAATACCAAATAAGTAAATTGAAGCTTTGACAATAGGAAACTACAACGTTCAGCAAAACAAATGGTATGTTGTAATAATAACTTAAACAATAATAGACATTCCATTAAGAACCAAATAAACGAAAATAAAAGAGCAAAGTGAAAATTTTACCAACTGCACAATTCTTAATTGCTAAGGAAAATAAAAATACTTATAAGTTTATTTTTCTTTACAAGCTCATGTACCTGTCAATTTGTTCTATCGTCTTCCAAGTTCTTGTCATTTTCATGTTTGTTGAACTCAATGACAAAATTTCTTAATTGATTTGCGGTGACCCTGCCTAAATCTTGCATCTTATTTAGCGCATGGAAACATTTCCGGATGCAAAAATATCAGCACAAGAATAATAAATGAGTTAACAATGTTGTACTTTGATCCATATAGTGCAAAAAAATTAATATACTAATAAAGTAAAACATTCTTCACAATCTTCATAAAAAATTTTCATTGAACTTTATTTTTATAATGTATTGCAATTAACATACTAATAAAGAAAATGATAAACAAAAAAATATACCTTATAGTTTTTGTCGGATCCGGATCACTAAAAAAATCATCTTCAATTGTTAAATTCCTTTAGCGTTTGCATTCTTTTAATATGACCGTCACCGCATATGAAAATATATTCCATGATAAAATCGACACTATCAATCACCCGCATGCAAAAAATCTTCCATTCCAAGATTTAAACGATAAATAACCATACACAACTGTGGTCATGTACACAATAGTTCGGTAAAGTGCATCCCTAAAACTTAATTTCTCAATAAATATTATTCATATGACTCTTGTCACAATACTAACAAGTACTAATATGATGACATACTTAAGTTTTTGATGATACCTCAATAATTTAATAGCCTAGTAGACAAAGTAGGAACTCACAAAGTTACAATCTCATACCATAATAATGATTATGAAACAATATCTTAATTTGGCGTTAGAATTTTGGGGGGTTATATCACCGTATCCAACGGTACTGGACGTAACAACATGGAAGTAGGTTTCATTAATCCGCATATCTGGATATGATCCTAAGATTTTATTATGTTTAAGAGCGGGGGTAGAAACGAGAAGAACGATAATGATGAAAAGACATAAAATAGCAAAAACAATAAGGTAAATGATGACGGGAAATAGAAAACCGAGCCTGTATCCCTGCAAAAATTCGAATGAATTTGCCTGCAACATGGAACAAGCGTTGCCAGGTATTGTCTGTGCAGACTCGGAGGGGTACTCATAGCATATTGTGAGATGAATGTCAAAACTTGGAGGGCACATTGCCAGATGAATGTCAATACTCAGAGGGCACGTTGGAGGGTCCAGATGGAGAGTGAGAGATTGCGGCTTATTCTGCTCAAATTGGTCCAGATGAAAAGTGGGAGATTGGGGCTTGTTTCCTCCCTTCTGCTCGAAGTGGAGGAATGCTCAGTATTATCCTCCCTTATGTCACTATTCGAAGTGAAGGAGTGCACGACAGTATCATCCCTTGTGTCACCTTTCGAATTGGAGGAATGCTTGGTAGTTTCCGGTCTTGTTTCGTCCTTTCTGGTCGTATAAAAACAGTTTATTTCAGGCCTTCTGCGTATAAGACAACCACGTAACTGCATAGGATCCGAGCTTCTCTCATTGTCAATGGGACTAGAGCGTACATTGATATCGGATGTAGTCCTGTTAATCCTCATTTTGGAAGAGAAATGAAGAAGTTGAGGCGAATGGAGTAGGTGCTCTTTAGAAGAAGATGAATGATGTGAGTGCTCTGCTTCAGAAGAAATGGAGCTGCGAAGGGAGTATTGGCTTTGTTCTTTCTCTTGGGGGAGTGGACTAGTTGCTTGGAGAAAGAAGAAGATGAGATGGCAGCAATAGAGTTCGAAATTAAATGAAGCTCGGTCGTGCTCTGTACCCAAGTGAAGAAGAAATAGAACTCGGTAGTGCTCTGCTCTTGCTCTTCTTCTTGGACTGTAGTGGCTGGGAGGAAGAAGATTGATAATGGTAATGACAGCTAGAGGGTTCGAAATGAAATGCAGAAAAATAGGGATGGAATAGGAAACCATAGAAGTGGTTGTTTGCTCTCCTGTGCATTTTGTTTCAGAAAAGAAAATGGAGCTCGGGGGAGCCAGAGTACTGCGGCGGAGTGAGAGGCTGCACTGTACGAAAACTTTCATGCAAATGTAAGGCTAGGCGGGTGTTTTTTATTATTATTATATTTTCATTTTATAACTTCAAGTGAAATTTAAAAAATTTAACGTGTATACAAGATGGTTATGAATAGGAAATTTTTTGTATATGTAATGAATTTTTATTTTTATAATATTTTGTGCAATTAATCAACTAACAAAAAAATCGTAACAAAATGCTCGAGTATTTAAGATGTTTGGCGTAGGCATTGTTCTAGTGTTTGGCAACTTGGGACGAAGGAGCTTTGAGAAAATGCATTGCTGAGTCAAGGAGATGCAACAGTTTGAGTGACAGAGTAGTTGAGGTTGGGACTTTGAGTTTAGGAGTCACCGGTGGGATCTAGTTCTACAGAGCGAACAAGATGCAGATGCGTAGCCAAGCATGTTGGGGGAATGGACGGGCCTTTCGAAAATGGGGTGAGAATGTGAGATTATGACCTCGTTTGGCGGGACTCATCCGCTCTAGTCTAGAGGTAAAATACGCCACCGCAGATTAATTCAATTATATTATAATTAAGCTCTCGGGCGGCCTTCGGTCGCATCTAGGAAGGCTTCGCCTGGATGCAGACCTTGGATTTTTATGGTTGTTTGATTTTGAACATGCGAGTGGCGGTTGCGACGCCGAGTTCGTTAATTGTGTAGAAGCGGGCTTCGACGAAGCCCGCTTCTATGCTGTCGAAGCCCGTCCGAAGCATCTAGCACGGGCGAAACCCGCCTGGATGCTAGCGAATCCTCCGCCTAGATGCGATCGAAGTCCGCCCGAGAGCTTCGAGCACGAGCGTAGTCCGTGCGAAGAAGCTCGTTTTTTTAGTTGAAAACTTTGAAGTGCTATATTATATATATTTGCAAGATTGTAAGAATACTCGACCCACACAAGAGTAAGGAATAAACAAAAGATATTATCTTACAAACATTGCGGGCAGTATGTATGATTTTGTGGTGATATTTAAGTTGATAGGTTTGGAAAATAATTATATATTTAAGTTGATTATGCGAGTGCTAATTTCTTATAAAAAATCGAAAAAAAATGCAACAAAAAAAACCCGACCGAGCATCATTGCAAGTCGATGAGTGGTAATTAAACCATCCAATCAGGGTGTCAACGGTAGGCTTCGAGCGATATGACAGATAGAGCCTACCAGGGGCATTCTGCCCGGGGCAAAGCAAGCTCCCGAGCCCAAACACAACTGAACCCCAATATATAGGCTACCACAGCAGGAAAAGTATGCACAGATATGAGCCCAATAATTACTTTAATTCAAATTGCTAACCTGTGTGAAAAGATATATACCGGAATTTAAGATTTGATTATGCGATGTGGGACTAATGGAGATGGATTCGCCGGGAATATTTCATCTCCACCGCCTCTCCACCACCGGAGACGGAGCCGTCGGAGTCCTGACCGGAGCCCACCGGCATGTTCGCCGGGTCATGGCAAACTCGCCGGGGGTTTTCCTATGGCGAACAGGCAGGTCCACCGCCGGCGGTGGCCCTGACGCGCCACCTCCGACCGACTGCTGTCGGTGTCGCCCGCGTACGGTGACCTCGTTGGTGGGGACTGGTCAGGCCACCGCTGGCTCTGCCGGCGGCGGTGGCGGGCCATGGAGGAAAGAGATCTTCAGCCTGCTTGCCAGAAGCTATTGCAGGGAGAAAGAGAAGTGCATTCGGCCATGGTTGTGGCTATAGAGAGAGAGAGAGAGAGAGAGACCTCGGAGAGAGAGATCGTCGGCCAGAACAGCTTTGGGTGAGAGGAGGTGGTCGGTGAAATAGAACGTCGGAGAGAGAGGTGCTAGGATCTGTCGGAAGGATGGGCAAGGGGCGCCTGGAGCTTTTCACGGGTGAAGGTGGCCTCAAAATTTTATATATAAGGCAAACTGATGCAGCAAATAGGGGGAGGGGTAAAATGGGAATACCAAATCTAACAGACTCTTCTTTACTCAGCAATGAAGAATTGTCAAATAATATAATATATATAATACGAGTGACAGTGCATGGGGGCCTCCCGTGCAACGCGTGACAATATATAGCTTGTGACGGCGGTCTTCGCCCGCCCCCGACAAACGAATTAATTACTTAATTAAAAACCCAATAAAAATATACAATGAATAATATAGAAAGTTATTATAATATATATAATATATATGTAATCACAATAATCAATTATATATTTTATAATAAATAATTATAGCACAATATGTTATATATATAATAGATGTCTTTAAAGTCAAACAAAATTTTCTTTGGTTGATTGAATTTGTCTCTTCTTCTTCCCCTTGATGTCCTGTGATCAAAACTTGACACATTTCATTTAAAATTTTTTTTCGAACCTAATAAAAACGGACAGTCAGGATTGATTTAAAGGTCCACCGTGTTGCACCGTGCAATCGCAATGATCATGATACTTTTTTTGTATATATAGTATAGATATAATATACTGATATATAAGATAAATGAAATTATAAAATTATTATAAATTATTATTATTATGATTAATATTATTATATATTATATTATTATTATGATTAATATATAATATACAAGTAAACTACACTGAAGAAGCCGCGCGCACGAGCCTCGCTCCCTCGGATAACCATAAAGTCGCCCCAAAGGGAACTCGCCCTGCACGCAAATTGTCGTCGTCGGGGATAGGCGCGTGGGGCCTACGCCACATGCGCGCACCACCGGCGGTGCCCAAAACCAGCACACAGGCACGTGCGCCCCCGTGCGCACGCTCCCAAGCGGGTGCACACCCCAGAACAAGCGTGTGCGCCCTACGTTCAAAATAGCTTTTGCATTAATGACCACAAAAATTAAAATTCTTACAAACGAAACTTCATCCACAAATCACTGCTCACAATCACTTCATTCACAAACCATGATTCATGACCACAATGTTGATGACCGCCACCCGCCACCGCGCCATACGGAACCTAAAACCGTCTAAATGAATTAAAATTTGAAATTTTAATACTTTTTTGGGGTGTGATTTAATGTTTTGGGTCTGCTTATTGTATTACTATTATGTTGTCAGCTCCACAAAGGCCAACATATTGTTGGTGATAGTTAAATTTTAACATTACATCAAAATATTAATTATTAAATAAAGAGAAAAATATAATCATACGAAAAATAGCTAAATAATGTCCTTATTCGGGAACATAGAGCGATGGTTTGCTTGAAGTAATATTCATCGGCAATACATTTGACGAATAATTTACCGAGAGGTTGTCATCAAGAGGTCCGTTGTGGTCTACTTAACTCTCCATAAATTGGGCTAGACTTGGTCGTCTTAGCCCGCAGAGTGGTCAAGTGCGCACACACTCACATGACAAGAAAGATGTAGCACGCAACGTTTTTTCTGTGAAAAAACCCCTCAATCGGGTAAAAAAACGCGTGACAGGGTCTGTGTCAGTCAAAATCCACTACGAGCTTTGGGTTACAAATCTTCTGCAGATTCGAGGATGACAAGTCGCTACTCGTTACAATTGGGGGATGAGAGAGTACACTTGTGCTCGTCTTTGGCGATGACGAGCGCTTCGGGCGACGGGCGGGAGCGGATCACGGCCGCGGAGCGGGCATAGTAATATTGGCGAGGATTTGCGGGATGTTGCGCGCAAGGAGAATTCTTTGATCGGCTCGTGAAACTTGTTCGTGGCTGTGGACTTAGTCGAATTTTTGGTGAAGAGGTGACGACTTATAGAAGAAATTCGGTAGAGCTCTGGTCTGGGGAGAAGAAAACAAGAAGGAGAAATGTGAGAAATGAGAAGACATGTGCCTCATTTTATAACCTTTAGGAGGGGGTTACGGTAGTTATGCAGCTATCCGTACACCGTAACCATCAATAATATTATTTTTAGTATAGTTTAGAGCACGTATTTTGCTCATTATGTTTGCTATTCGTAGGCTAATAATTTCATTAAAAAAATTCTCCCACTATTCATGATGGTTAGTGAGTGGTTACCAACGAAATAGATGATGATGGTCATGGCGGAACGATCGGACGGTGGAGAAGGGCCGTCATGCATGGGCGGCCACCTTGACGGCGACGGCCATCGGCAAGAGAGGACCACAATGTGGGGAGGGACGACAGGGGTGCAGCCGCCCCTCGCGGGCGGCACCCCGCGACCGCCCCTTGCAGCGGCGCCCCGCGGCCGGGAGGCATCCGCGAGGGGCAGCCAGAGCGTGGCCGCCCATTGCGGGCGGCGCCCCGTGTAACAGCCCAAAGTGCAGAATTAGGAATTTTTGGGTGACACGGCCTGGGACACGGGCGTGTCCCAGGGCGTGTCAGGTGACACGGCCTGCGACACGGGCGTGTCGCAGGGCGTGTCGAGGTTGTGTCGACGATTGGGCTTTGTCTCGACGATTTTTGCTCTCGACGATGCGTCGAGAGGAGGCACACGGCCCAGGACACGGGCGTGTCCAAGGCCGTGTCGCATGCTCGATGATTTTTGCTCGACGATCGTCGAGTGTCGAGAAGTGCGTGTCAAGTGCTGAACACGGCCTGTGACACGGGCGTGTCACAGGGCGTGTCAAATCAGGCGACGAACTCAGCCCGCCGAGGTTTCGACAGGGCGTGTCTTTGTGCCGTGTCTGGGCACACGGCCTGGGACACGGGCGTGTCATAGGCCGTGTGAAGTCTCAGGATGATTTGGGATTTTTTTTCCCCAGGTACACGGCCACAGACACGGGCGTGTCTGAAGGCGTGTAGGTGACACGGCCCATGATACGGGCGTGTCCCATGGGCATGTCACTGGTTTGGATAAGTCGGTTGACCACCGCTTGAGGCACACGGCCTGGCACACAGCCGTGTTCGAGGCCGTGTCGGGTCAAAATTTGTGTTTTTGGCAGAATCGTGGCCGTCCATTCCTTCAGTCTGGATCCAAGGGCTGAAGCCTCTTCCTCTTTTTCCTTCAAGGCCGAAATCAGAGAAGGATTAGTCATTTTACTTTGGCCTTCATCTTTCTTCAAGAGAGAGAAAGAGAGAGAGAAAGGAGGAGGAAGAAGGAAAGGGGGCTGCTGCTGGTGGTGCTGCGGTTTACCGACGAGAGATCCGAAGCCGGCGTTGCGGAGGAAACGCTCTTGCGAGTCTTGCAAGCTAGCTCTGAGGCCATGACACCGAAGCGGTCGTCAAGGGTAACGACTTTTCTTCCTAGCCATGTGAAGGCTTCCTTTTTGGCATATCTTGTGATTTCCCCCACCAAGAGGTGGCTGATTTTGGAAATCTTTGGGTGGATGCTTGAAATCCCCTTTGTGTTGCATATAGATCCGGAAATGAGTACGGAATAGGCATGCTGTGTGAAGCCCATCTGGACAGGTTGGTTTGGATTGGTGATGTTGCATACGAACCGGAGAAGACTCCGTGATAAACGTGTAGTGTAAGGAGTCTACGGGTTATGCCTGCGAAAAGGAGTAGCAGAAAGTACTGGGGTGGTAGCCCAGGAAAATAGCCATGTGATGGTTTTGGGTCCAACCTGTGAATGAGGCACAGGAAGTACTGGTGGGACCAGGAAAGGCCCTTTTTGTGTTGCTTAATGTCATAGGGTGTCCACCTGTGAAGCGAGTCACAGGAAGTACTGGTGTGCCCAGGAAAGACCCCTGACATTTGTGCTTGTGCGGTGTCCACCTGTGGAGAGAGTCACAGGAAGTACTGGTGTGCCCAGGAAAGACCCGCTGTTGTTGTGAGCAAATGGGTATAGTGAAATACCCAGGCTTGAATGCCAAGAACAGGATTGGTGAGACCGACCCGCGCCTTTGATATAGCCATGAGTACGCTGTACTCGGAGAAGGCAAGGCGATTTGAGCAACGGGGGGTGGAGGATCCGACCTGCGCTATGTCCGTCCGACGTGAGACCAAAAAGTGCGGTCTGTTGGAGCGCATAGCAAGAGTCTTCGGCCTGCGCGCCATGACACAATGGGGGGCTACGGGCCATCCCGGTGTAGGAAGACTAACTCCGGCTGCACGCCATGGAGGAAATGCTCAATAGATTTACCGTTGGGTTGTGACCCTGATACGGTGGTGGGCAAGAGGTTGCCAGAACACCAAGAATGTGCCCTGAGTGCACGGACCGTTGGGCCGGGCGGCGAACGGTTGTGATGGCTTGTGTGCGTGAAAGCACCTTTTGATAATATAGCTTGCCATACTTGTGATATGATATGCCTGCAGGGAAGAATACCGCTGCCCCGAGAGGAGGGGTAGGGTCGTTATAATTTGGTCAGCTGAACGCTGACCGTTGCTTTTGTTTGCCACCGGTGGGTGGATTGTCCTTGCACAGGTGCTGGAGAGCCGAGCGAGACGCATAGAGGTTGATGTTCCTGCTGGTGTTGCTGCTGCTGCTGCTAGCCCTCGAAGGCTAGTTGTGTTCTTTTGTGTGTTTTCTTTTCTTGTGGCCGGCCTGCGCGCCAATTTGTTTAGGCCACTGTGTGAAAGCTATGTAAGGCCATAAGGCTAACGCTTTATACTTGTTGTAAGACATTCTTATACTATATAAAATGTGGAGTTTTATGTTTGGACATTCATGAGGAGTTCCAGTTGTAGTCTAGGCTTCCGCTAGAATGCTTTGTGATAGGTGCGATGCGCTACTCTGGTATCATCCTGTACCTTCACCGACTGTTTTGTGATATATCCTGTGGGGCCCCGGCCGGACCTTCTAGAATATATCATATGAACTGATGGGGTTGTTACATTTTTGGTATCGGTTGTCTTGGTCTTTCCCTCTCGAAGTCGTGGCCGACTTCTTTTGTGGGGTGGCGAGCACGTGGTTGTGCACACCAAAGTCTACGAATGAACTCCTGAATGTCCATGATAGGAATGCAACTTGCTCTGTTTGAGGAACCTGCGTGTTCCTATTTTGTGTTGTTTGCTTGGGTACGACCGCTAATGTGTGTGTCTTGTCCACCTTTAGGTGACACGGAGTGGAGCTGGGCCGTCTGAGCCCCAGCGTTCTGATGAAAGTACGGCACCAGCCGCGGTGCCTACACCTCCACCGTCTGCGGAACATGTGCGTTTAGTTGCGGAGGCTTTATTTACCATGATCCAAGGCCAGCCCCTTAGGCAGGAACAAGCGGCTGTGAGGACAGAACAGGTGGTGGCAAGGCCTGAACCTGTTATGGATGTGGTTCCTCAAGCATCTGAGAAGCAGCTAACGCGGTTTATGAGTTTCCATCCGCCTACGTTCTCGGGAGCGGGAACCCCGACGCAGGCTGAGGATTGGTTATTGCGCGTCAATCGAGTAATGACGGCGATAGGAACGGCGGAGCATCAGAAAGTTACCTTAGCCACCTTCTTGCTTGAAGGAGAAGCGCGTTTATGGTGGGATGAGATAGAGTTGCATCATTTGGCGGGTCGTCCGTTAACCCAAGTGTCGATGGAAGAATTCTCCCGACTTTTCCTTGCGAAGCACCTTCCTGTGGCTCAACGGATAGCCATGGAAAATGAATTCCAACGGTTAACTCAAGGTGATGGCAGTGTTGACGCGTACCTGCATGAGTTTACTCGTTTGGGGCGGTATGCGGGTTCGATCTTTGCGGATGAACAGAGGAAGACTAATCGGTTCTATGAAGGACTGAGGGACGAGCTGAGGTTCCTTGTGTCCAGTTCTGTGAACCAAGGTTTCCAAGCGTTGGTTGACACCGCGACCGCATTGGAAAAGGACATGAAGAGGGTGCAAGGGAAGAGAGCGTTGGTGATGACGCAACCGGAGTGGAAGGCGCCCCGATCGGGAAAATCATTTTATAAGAAGAGGTGGGGTAAGAAGTCCAAGCTTAGTGGACAAGCTCCTTCATCAGTTGCAACGGGAGCAACATCAGGGGCAACCTCCAGGCCAGACACTCGTACCTGCTTCAATTGTGGTAGGATGGGGCATATTGCGCGAGATTGTCGGATGCCGCCAAAGAGTGAAAAGAAGGCGGGAGCATCTTATGCGGAGAAAGGAAAGGCGGTGGTGGATTCCTCTGCTTCGCAGGCGCAACCCCGGGTCTACAATCTTGGCCTGCAGGAGGCCATCAAGCAGAGTGACGTTGTCACAGGTATGAGTTAGTTTTGCATATGCTAATGTTTGTATGCTTAGCTTAGTCCCCCTATGTTTGTGGTTTGTGTGTGTGACATGTTTGTCATAGGCTTTGTGATGATTCGGGACACGCTGGCGCGAGCACTGTTTGATACAGGTGCATCGCATTCTTTTCTGTCTAGTGAATTTCTTACGCGACTTGGGATACCCAGTCGTGCAAAGACAGATAGCGTCAGAGTGGTGTTGCCGAATGGTTGTTGGATGCTTGCGGATCAAGCTTGTGATGTGGCGGTTCAGTTAGGAAGTCGGGATTTTTGTTTAACCGCATTTGTTTTGCCAATATCGGAATTCGATGTGATTTTTGGGATGGATTGGCTTGCGGAGCAGCATGCTATGATTGATTGCCAGTCCAAAGAAATCACGTTGGGCCAGAATACCGAACAGGAGACCAAGTTCGCGGGTATGCGAGGAGTAGGCGGGACGTTGATGTCTGCACTCCAGGTAATCAAAGCTATTCGGAAGGGTGCGGAGTGTTACTTTGCACTAATTCAGGCTGTGGAGCCTAAGGCCACTTTGTGTGAGGTTCCGATTGTGGCAGAATTTATGGATGTGTTTCCCACGGATCTCCTTGGGCTACCACCCCAGCGGGAGATTGACTTCACAATCGAGTTGGTGCCAGGTGCGAAACCCGTGGCCCGCTCGCCATATCGCGTTGCGCCCAAAGAGATGGCTGAGTTGAAGGTTCAACTACAAGAAATGCTAGAGCAAGGGTATATCCGCCCAAGTATGTCACCTTGGAGCGCGCCTGTGCTTTTTGTAAAGAAGAAAGATGGTGGGTTACGGTTGTGTATCGATTACCGTGAATTGAATAAGCTGACCGAGAAGAATAAGTATCCTATACCTCGGATTGATGAGTTATTCGATCAGCTGGTGGGATCTACCGTCTATTCGAAGTTGGACCTGAAGTCTGGTTATTACCAGTTAAGAATTCGGGAAGGTGACATTCCCAAAACCGCATTTGGAACGCGTTATGGGCACTATGAGTTCACAGTCATGCCATTTGGACTGTGCAATGCGCCCTCGGTGTTTATGGATTTGATGCACCGTATTTTTCGTGAGTACCTGGATCTGTTTGTGATAGTGTTCATTGATGATATCCTGGTATACTCGAAGTCCAAAGCTGAGCATGAGATTCACTTGCGGTTGGTGTTGAACACGCTGAGGCAAAATCAGCTATATGTCAAGTTCTCAAAGTGCGAGTTTTGGCTATCGTCAGTGGCATTTTTGGGCCATGTGGTGAGTGGAGCGGGCATTGCAGTGGATCCAGCGAAGATAAGAGCCATACAAGATTGGCCAATGTTGTCTTCCGTAGCCGAAGTCAGGAGTTTCCTTGGACTTGCGGGCTACTATAGAAGATTTGTGGAAAACTTCTCGCGGATCGCTTTGCCGCTAACCACACTGACGCGAAAAGATCAGAAGTTCGTTTGGACGCCAGAGTGCGCACGAGCTTTTAACGAGCTGAAGGTTCGGTTGACCACGGCACCAGTGTTGTCTTCGCCATGTGGAACCGATGGATTTGTAATTTATAGCGATGCCTCAGGGAGCGGCTTAGGCTGCGTTCTCCTACAGAGCGGAAAGGTGATTGCTTATGGCTCACGCCAGCTGAAGGTGCACGAGCGAAACTATCCCGTCCATGATTTGGAATTAGCGGCGGTGATTTTTGCACTCAAGTTGTGGCGACACTACCTTTATGGAGTGAAGGTGGAGATCTATACCGATCATAAGAGCCTAAAGTATCTGTTGGAGCAGAAAGAGTTGAACATGCGACAACGAAGGTGGTTGGAGTTCCTTGGGGACTACACTTTCGAGATTCACTATACACCTGGGAAGGGGAATGTTGTCGCGGATGCCTTGACTCGGCGAGTTCCGGCTAGAGCAAATTGGTTACAAAGACATGATGAACGTCTTATCCAGGAGTTGGAGGCATTGGAGATCTATTGTGTCGACAAGAATTCCACTGCCATTGCATGTTTGAACTGGACCGAGGTGCAATGTGACCTTGCGGACCGAGTTCGACGGGCAACGGAGTTGGATGAAGATCTCTTGCGCTATGTGAATGAAGGGCCAGAAGGCAAATTCACCTGGAATGACGGTCTTTTGCGAAAAGAGGGCCGGTTGTGCGTCCCAAATGTGGGGAAACTGAGGGAAGAACTGATGTATGAAGCGCATTATACGAAGTATTCCATTCACCCCGGGAGCACAAAGATGTTTAATGATATGAAGAAGCTTTTCTGGTAGCCAGGGCTCAAGAAAGATGTTGCCCTTTATGTAGCCAAATGTCAAACATGTGCGATGGTGAAGGCGGAATGCCAAAAGCCGGACGGTTATTTGAAGTCACTGCCGATCCCAGTGTGGAAATTTGATGATATTTCCATGGATTTTGTGCATGGATTGCCAAGATCGCAGCGAGGAAATGATTCCATTTGGGTGATCGTTGACCGGCTAACAAAAGTAGCACATTTTCTCCCGAACAGGCGGGATGATTCGGTTGAAAGTTTGGCAAAGTTATATGTTGACCAGATTGTACGGCTTCACGGTGTTTCTCGGAGCATCGTAAGTGATCGAGATGGGCGGTTCACATCAAATGATTGGAGGCTAGTTCACCAACTGTTGGGCACGAAATTGACTTTCAGTACAGCCTTTCATCCCCAAACGGATGGCCAGACTGAACGTACCAACAGAACAATGGAGGACATGCTCCGAATGTGCGCCCTTGACTTCGGAAAGAGATGGGAAGATCATCTCTATATGGTCGAGTTTGCATATAATAACAGCTACCAGGCAAGCATTGGGATGGCACCATATGAAGCCCTATATGGAAGGAAGTGTCGTACTCCCTTGGCTTGGGTAGAAGCGGGTGAAGCCCGGGTTGTTAAACCAAATGAGGTGGATGAAGCAAACTCAACCATTCGAACTATTCGAGAGAGATTGCTAATTGCTCAAGATCGACAAGCGAAGTACTACAACGCCAAGCACCGGAACGTTGAATTTGCGGTTGGCGATTGGGTCTACTTGAAGATCAAGCCATTCAAAGGTATCTCCAGGATTCGGCGATTGAAAAAGTTGAGTCCAAGATATTTGGGTCCTTTTGAAGTAGTGGAGCGAATTGGCGAAGCGGCTTATCGGCTAGCTCTGTCGGCGGACTTGGGTGGGTTACATGATGTCTTTCACATCTCAGTGCTTCGGAAGGCCGTGAAAGATCCAGCTCAAGTGATCACGGATGATCGGGTGCCGGTAGAGTATGGGCTAACAACGAGAGTTAGACCCATCCAGATCGAAGATCGAGCCGAGAAACAGTTGCGGAACAAGACGGTCGGTATGGTAAAAGTCCGATGGGACAACTGCGGCCGTGAAGAGCTGACATGGGAACGCGAGCAGACCATGCGAGCGGAGTTCCCGGAGCTGTTTGTGTAGTCGGTAGCGAGAATGTTGTAACATCAAATTTTATATGTTGTAACCTTTTTCTTGCTGTTTTCTGTTGCTTTCCTGTCTCTAAATTTCGAGGACAAAATTTCTTGTAGGAGGGGAGGATTGTAACAGCCCAAAGTGCAGAATCAGGAATTTTTGGGTGACACGGCCTGGGACACGGGCGTGTCAGGTGACACGGCCTGCGACACGGGCGTGTCGCAGGGCGTGTCGAGGTTGTGTCGACGATTGGGCTTTGTCTCGACGATTTTTGCTCTCGACGATGCATCGAGAGGAGGCACACGGCCCAGGACACGGGCATGTCCAAGGCCGTGTCGCATGCTCGATGATTTTTGCTCGACGATCGTCGAGTGTCGAGAAGTGCGTGTCGAGTGCTGAACACGGCCTGTGACACGGGCGTGTCACAGGGCGTGTCAAATCAGGCGACGAACTCAGCCCGCCGAGGTTTCGACAGGGCGTGTCTTTGTGCCGTGTCTGGGCACACGGCCTGGGACACGGGCGTGTCACAGGCCGTGTGAAGTCTCGGGATGATTTGGGATTTTTTTCCCCAGGTACACGGCCACAGACACGGGCGTGTCTGAAGGCGTGTAGGTGACACGGCCCATGACACGGGCGTGTCCCATGGGCGTGTCACTGGTTTGGATAAGTCGGTTGACCACCGCTTGAGGCACACGGCCTGGCACACGGCCGTGTTCGAGGCCGTGTCGGGTCAAAATTTGTGTTTTTGGCAGAATCGTGGCCATCCATTCCTTCAGTCTGGATCCAAGGGCTGAAGCCTCTTCCTCTTTTTCCTTCAAGGCCGAAATCAGAGAAGGATTAGTCATTTTACTTTGGCCTTCATCTTTCTTCAAGAGAGAGAAAGAGAGAGAGAAAGGAGGAGGAAGAAGGAAAGGGGGCTGCTGCTGGTGGTGCTGCGGTTTACCGACGAGAGATCCGAAGCCAGCGTTGCGGAGGAAACGCTCTTGCGAGTCTTGCAAGCTAGCTCTGAGGCCATGGCACCGAAGCGGTCGTCAAGGGTAACGACTTTTCTTCCTAGCCATGTGAAGGCTTCCTTTTTGGCATATCTTGTGATTTCCCCCACCAAGAGGTGGCTGATTTTGGAAATCTTTGGGTGGATGCTTGAAATCCCCTTTGTGTTGCATATAGATCCGGAAATGAGTACGGAATAGGCATGCTGTGTGAAGCCCATCTGGACAGGTTGGTCTGCATTGGTGATGTTGCATACGAACCGGAGAAGACTCCGTGATAAACGTGTAGTGTAAGGAGTCTACGGGTTATGCCTGCGAAAAGGAGTAGCAGAAAGTACTGGGGTGGTAGCCCAGGAAAATAGCCATGTGATGGTTTTGGGTCCAACCTGTGAATGAGGCACAGGAAGTACTGGTGGGACCAGGAAAGGCCCTTTTTGTGTTGCTTAATGTCATAGGGTGTCCACCTGTGAAGCGAGTCACAGGAAGTACTGGTGTGCCCAGGAAAGACCCCTGACATTTGTGCTTGTGCGGTGTCCACCTGTGGAGAGAGTCACAGGAAGTACTGGTGTGCCCAGGAAAGACCCGCTGTTGTTGTGAGCAAATGGGTATAGTGAAATACCCAGGCTTGAATGCCAAGAACAGGATTGGTGAGACCGACCCGCGCCTTTGATATAGCCATGAGTACGCTGTACTCGGAGAAGGCAAGGCGATTTGAGCAACGGGGGGTGGAGGATCCGACCTGCGCTATGTCCGTCCGACGTGAGACCAAAAAGTGCGGTCTGTTGGAGCGCATAGCAAGAGTCTTCGGCCTGCGCGCCATGACACAATGGGGGGCTACGGGCTATCCCGGTGTAGGAAGACTAACTCCGGCTGCACGCCATGGAGGAAATGCTCAATAGATTTACCGTTGGGTTGTGACCCTGATACGGTGGTGGGCAAGAGGTTGCTAGAACACCAAGAATGTGCCCTGAGTGCACGGACCGTTGGGCCGGGCGGCGAACGGTTGTGATGGCTTGTGTGCGTGAAAGCACCTTTTGATGATATAGCTTGCCATACTTGTGATATGATATGCCTGCAGGGAAGAATACCACTGCCCCGAGAGGAGGGGTAGGGTCGTTATAATTTGGTCAGCTGAACGCTGACCGTTGCTTTTGTTTGCCACCGGTGGGTGGATTGTCCTTGCACAGGTGCTGGAGAGCCGAGCGGGACGCATAGAGGTTGATGTTCCTGCTGGTGTTGCTGCTGCTGCTGCTAGCCCTCGAAGGCTAGTTGTGTTCTTTTGTGTGTTTTCTTTTCTTGTGGCCGGCCTGCGCGCCAATTTGTTTAGGCCACTGTGTGAAAGCTATGTAAGGCCATAAGGCTAACGCTTTATACTTGTTGTAAGACATTCTTATACTATATAAAATGTGGAGTTTTATGTTTGGACATTCATGAGGAGTTCCAGTTGTAGTCTAGGCTTCCGCTAGAATGCTTTGTGATAGGTGCGATGCGCTACTCTGGTATCATCATGTACCTTCACCGACTGTTTTGTGATATATCCTGTGGGGCCCCGGCCGGACCTTCTAGAATATATCATATGAACGGATGGGGTTGTTACACCCCGCGCCCGGGAGGCGGCCGTAGAGACGGCCAGCGCCTTGCGGTCGGGAGACAGGCGCAGCCACCCGATACTGGCGATTGCAGCGCTGGCAGTCGTTCGTTGTGGTGGCTTGGATGGTGAATGTAGCAGGATCGCGTGAGGTGATCACGCATGCGGCAGTCAAATTCATGATAAAATTAATTTTGTGGGATCATGAGGAGTAAGTTATTTGCATCCCTCATCCCTTATAAAAATTATGATGACCTCATCAAGATCAAATTTTTATTGCCAGAGAAACATGAACATGAATAACATCCATTCATATCATCATATGAGATCATACAACATTTCTATAAATTACTGCACCATGCAAGTAAAAGACGATCCACTATAAATAATTAAATAATTCTTGAAGGAATTTTAAGCATCGAAGAGAAGCACGTAAACAACTATCATGCTAAATAGAAATCTCGCTTACTAGATGTCACATATCTTTACAATATTAAAAGATAAAGTTGCATTTGGTTAAACATTCAAAAAAGACAGAAATGTCCTCATTTTTAAATTTTAATGTCATCACATGTATTATAATTCATTTCAAAAAAAATTAAAGAAATAATGTTCATTTAAGTAATTACATTATCTCAAAATTAAAAGTAATGATGAAAATCTATTAAATTTAAAAAGTTTTGAGTTGAGCTCTTACACCTACTATGATAAGCTGTCATTAAGCAGATCAACTATCAATTCAAGAAAAGTTATCATCAGGCATATCAACGACATTTTTAAGAAGTTATCATTAAACTAATCAACTTTATTACAGTTGTTTAATTAATATTGTATTTATTTTAAGCTGCATTAAATAATTGATAGGGACGAAACCCCAAACCAAAATATAATCGTGATTGGTCATTGGGGTGAAGCCCCATATCTATCACTCGTAACTATAAAATGAGAGATAAGAAAAAAAAACAACACTAGTAGATCACAATGCATAATTAATCTAATAAAAACTAAACGAAATATGAGCGAAATCACAAAAACTATTATCATATACATCAACCCCATGTTGGATGGGTTTGAAAGAGTTCACCATGATGCCAAGGCCCTACAAGTTGATAAACAGGGCACTAAATGAACTTGTTGATACCAACAATGTGCTCGCTAGTGAAACTCCATGCTCTATTAATTATAATGGTGTATTTAAATTAGCTCCAAATGACATCACCCTAAAGGATGAAGATAGTGAAGTAGAAAAATCATATCCATAATTGTAGACACAATAAAATCACTATACTATGACATTTTTTTGTCTTTAGTGAAGATTTTGAAATATCACTATAGTTTTTGTGATCTTTATAAAAACATCATCAAATCATCATGATTATACATGTTCTCGTAGCTCATTGCGACATTTTCAAAAAAAAAAAACTTCATGATTAAAGGTTACTCTATCGCGACATTTTTTTTCAAATACGTCATAATTGGCAGAAGTTTTACCACAACACTTTTCTAAAACAAACATCATGGCCGACAGTTGCTTATCGTGACACTTCCAAAAAAATTTCATGATAAATAACTATTCTACCGTGACCCTTCTCTAAAAAAACGTCATGATTGACGATCTTTTGCATTGCACCACAATAAAATGATTCTACCACGTCACTTTTTTGAGCTTTCCACGACGCTATTTTGAGCTTTCCACGGCGCTATTTAAGCAATGAAAAAAAATTATTGCACTTTAAAAAATGTTACAAAAGCAATCAAGTCTACAAAATACACAAACCCAACAAATTTAGTGAAAAGAAAACATTTATTCCTTCAAATACAATCATGTCCAAATCTAAAGACAACACTATAATAAAATATTTTAACTCAATTCAGGTAACTTCAAGATAATCACATTACATTTATAACCATACAATACAACACAATATTGGAACAAACAATTTGCAATATAACTATGATTGAGGCACAAACATGTGGTGCAATAAGCTCGTCACCAACATCTTCAATTGCATCTAATAAATACTTTGGCGAATTTGGCATACTTTCCATGCTACCGGATACACAATATCAATAATAATGCCCAACTGAATGCTCTCTGCTGCTATCATTGTTGTTGAAAAAGACATTTGTCATTTCATTAATATAAATCTATGATAAATCAAGTGACGGTATTAAAACAAAAACAAAAACAAAAAACTACCTTCTACCCATCTTCTTTATTTAAGAAAATTATGATTTTTATAGAATAAAAGGATACAAAAGGTGGATGAAAGCCCCTTAAAAGTCTAAAATTAAATAAAGTTTTTAATAAAAAAAGTTATAATGTTGGGGATCCCAACTAAGTCAGATTTGTAGACATGTACATTTTAGGCAAGAATAATTGATTGAAGGTGCACTCTAGGCTTCAAAACTCCATAGTTAAACATGGTTCCATGAAACAATAATTTATCAAATATGAATCATATCGGGGAAGATCAAATATGGATCATATTGGGAAAGATCAAATATGGATCATATCAGGAAAGAACAAATAACAATTTTTTTTCCCGGGTTAGTTATCTATGAGATTAAAGAGCTAAGTGAATTATTAGTACTTCTTAACATTTCACTTTATCTATCTTAACATTCCACTTTATCTACGGTTCCTCCAAATAAAGTTTTGAATTTCACATACAGATTAAAAATTATTCGAAAACCAAATATTTGTCTCAAGGTAAAAACATATGCAAATGAACCAACAAAATCGGAAAAGCAGGCTTAAAATACAATGATATGCTCGTGTTTATGGCCCTGTATGTGAGAGTAATTAGGTATTTATGAGAATATAAATCAAATAACTAAGAATGATAACAAACTAATTTAGTGATGCATATTCAACAAACTAGTTTAGCGGTGTAAATGCCAAAAATTCAATTACAAAGAAGAAATTATATGGCCAAATTATGTGTAATTTTGTTATAATCCTAAATTTAGGAGTCAAATGATTTTATTGCCGACTTAGTTCTGACTTGAGGGTGGTGAATTTAGTAGAAAGGAAGAGGGAAAATATTTAAGTGATCTTATTCATCCATATAGGGCATAATATATAGGAAATACATTGACACTTACAACTTGACTCCAGATGTGAGACAAAACTCACTCACATACTAACAGACCAATATTACTACTAAACTAACAATCTCAACTCCCCCCCTCAAGCTGGAGGGGAAACCTCAAGCTTGACAACATCAATAGAAATGGTAAATGTGGTAGACAAAGGTGGGACAGACGGACGACCGGGGATACTCCCACACACGGTACACCCACAGGAAAGAAGCCACACACGAATCCACGAGACCGCGGGGATAACACCACACACGCACGGATCTACGGGACTGCGGGGATAACACCACACACACGAATCTACGAGACTGCGGGGATAACACCTCACACACAGATCTACACGACCGAGGGGATAAGAGAGAAAGGGGAAAAATAGCCACCAAAGGTCATACCACCTACCAATCATCAAGAAAAAACTTGGGGAGACACAAACAACACACGACATAAGCCTAGAGACCATGTGGGACTAAGGCGAACAACGGGAAAGATCACCCAGGCCGCCCTCATCCCAAACACTCCCCCTCACGCGAAACTCACGTGCATATAGGCATAACACAACGATAGGAAGCAACTACTAACAACAAAAAATTAAAAAACCACATAAAACGACCTATAAACAACACAACTTCAACATCAGCGAGATACCGACACCCTCGGAAGCGGCCGCAGTGGCTGGAGCATCGTTGATGAGCACCGGGAAGAAGCTATGCAGAGATAGCAGAGTAAGAAACTACGTAGAACAGCGGCACAACAACAACAACAACAACGTCAGAGAAACATCAGCGGCGATAAAGGGCCAGATAGGGATGACAGAAGAAGCAATAGTCAACGCATCCATGGAAGAATCCGTCCGGAACAGGGATCCTCCAGGAGCAGCACCAGCCGCTGTCGACAGAGAAGAGGAATCACAGTCAGCGGCGGGATCTGCATCTAGGAACAGAGACGCAGTCTCCGGCGTCGATGGAAGCAATAGACGTCGGCGTGGATGGGAGAAGCAGGCGTCAGCGTCAGAGTCAATGAAAGAGCAGAAGTCATCATCGACGGGAACGAGCGTAGCAGCACACGGGATAGGAAGCAGTTGCTGTAGCGGGAGATAGGGAAGGCTGGCCCGGAGCCGGAGAAGAAGATAGCAGACAGTACCGGAGGAAGCTCCAACAGCTGAGATGAATGGGATCTGGACGACACACGACGGAAGTAGGCGAGATAGGAGCCGCTCCTGTCGACGGAATCAGTGATCGACTTCGTCCATAGGAGCGGGTGAGGCGTTGGAGGAGAACGCGGGATGAGCGCCACGAGATTATTGCTTCAACGCAGCAGGCAAGCGAGAGCGGTCAAAGCGGCAAAAAATGCGGCCCGTGAGCGGAAGCAACGAGCAAAACCCGAACCGGGAGCCAACCTGGCTCTGATACCAAGTAAAAAGGAAGAGGGAAAATATTTAAGTGATCTTATTCATCCATATAGGGCATAATATATAGGAAATACATTGACACTTACAACTTGACTCAAGATGTGGGACTAAACCCACTCACATACTAATAGACCAATATTAATACTAAACTAATAATCTCAACTAATTCAGCTCAAATTTATCATCGGTTAAGTGAGGGAGTATTAAGGCTCATTAGAAGCTCTCGGGCTCCATAAGCAATTTAATAAGTGTAATGTATTGGCTCAGATTAAAACCATAACTCAAAAAACTACATTTGGCTCCAACAAAAATTGATTAAAATGAAATAAAGTGGGTGGCAACATTAAGCTAATCAAATAACCCCACACACTCATTTTCATTAAATTTATGTAACAAATATTAATTTTATATTATTGATTCAAAGAATGAGAAAATTTCAACACTACAATTGCTGTAAAATCAGCAAAAAGGTAACTACTTCAAGTTGTTAGAGAATGTACCTCTTGATTTCAACTGATCACGTGTTGAAGCCATGGTTTATAAGGCTGATTACAAACTGTTTAAGGCCAAAGAAGTTAAAAAAATGCATTAAAAGAACAGTTTGTGGATATGCAAAACAAAATACAACAATCAAATAGCCTATACAACATTACTGGGAGACGAGGGAAGGAAAGGAAATATTTGGGCGGAGACAACCCAGCTACAGAGAAGGCCAGTGCGACATAAGGGCTCGTAACAGATTAGCATACCCATTTAAAACATAAAGTCAAGTAAATGAGTTCTAAGTGATATTAATTATGTTCAAATACAGTAAAATGTGGTATAAAAGGACAAACACAATATTTTCCTCACAAAAGGGCTTAAGTAAAGGTTGCATGGGCATCACTACAATCAGAAATGAGTCACTACAATAAAAATGAGTTTCTTCTGTAAGTACTACGAAAACTTGTTTTGCTATAAATCTGAGAGAGAGGAAACATCAATCAATAATGTAGAAATACCTGAAGTTTCATTCATGTGCTGCAATAACTGATGATCTTGAATCTGGATGGCTAATGGTCATGATTCCGGATGATGGACAAACTGTCAGTATAATCCTGCAATCTGAAGGATCTTGAGCCAAAAACTCGAGTCGGATGCTAAAGAAAACTAAGATAAATGCAGATCATAGTCAGAAACCTTCATGAGGACATGCACATTCTCCATTCTAGCCCATCCAAATGGGCATTTTTAGGACATCAAAAAGTCCAATAGCTTCAATTCCAGATTGCGGAAATCAATGGTTTCTTATCCTGACATGTGAAAGGCAAGATGTAAACGGGGGAGGAAAAGTAAGTGTGATGCATTGGTAGGTCGAGAGACTCGGGATGACTCTAAATGCAACCCAAAACGCAAAACAATGTGGTGTCGTGCAAGAGTGGTCCACTTAAAATTGCAATAGGTATATAATTATTATAACAAACGACAGAGGCATGTGCGGTTGCAAGTAATTAATTTAAGTAAAACAAATATTAATTCACAAACTACATAAGTCCTGCAAATCGCACAATGTATGCATTGATAGCACAATGAAAACAAAATCCACCGCAAAATGAGTACAAGAATAAATAACAATAAAGAAAAGATTGTTACCACAATTCACACATGTAGGCGGTGGCGGGCAATCAAGATCACGACAATGACAGGGTTGGCCGAACTGGAGTGGATCCGCGACAGGTGGAGTTTAGGGATGTTGGAATTAGAGGTCCAGCGATTGTGTGGGGAAAAGGTGGTTGGCGGGTGGAAGGTGACAGGCAGGACAGTGGTGGTGGGCTTAGGTGGTGGTGAATGGGTTAGATGGAAGTGGAAGCCACGAATCTGGGTGGCGATGTGGGCTGGGGTGGATGAAGTAGAGGGCGGGGAATGGCTTACTGGACTGAACTGAGAGGAATGCCGAAATGGGGTTGGGGGCGGCTGGACGGGGAAGGTAGGGGAAGGCCGAATCTAGGGTTCCAGCGGCGAAGGACTGACGTAGAGAGGCGGAGAGGGCTCGACGGAGTGGGGGTCGGGCGGAGAAGACAAGGAGGGCGCTGGGAAGAGGGAAACAAGGAGGAGAGGAAGGGTGGAGGGGATTACCGGAGGCTGATGATGGGGGCGGAGGGGGAAGTTGTCGGCGTCGCACCGGGAGCAGCGGAGGAAGGAGGAGTCGCACCTCTTGACCGATGGCTTAGAAAAGAAATCCAAACTCCCGATACCTCTCCACTCCAACCGGCTAGTATATATATAACCCAAATGAGAACCGATGCCCCATATGAACCGGTGCATAGTAAAACTATCCTGATCGGACGACCCATTATGTTTGGGGCGATCGGGGGCTAAAAACAACTCGAAATAAAATTGCAACATATAAAACTGACTGAAAAAACATATCCGGATGCCACCATGGACTCCGATCGTCCGTCCGGAGTGCGGATCACCGCATCCTACGTGTATACACGCACGCCGGTCGTGACGCGCCGTCAAAGTGTTCACGGAAGCTAAGTCCAGGTAACATGTGTGAACTAAGTTTGAATAGAGAAAATCAGTCAAAAATTTATACAAGATAATTCTAATACCACAAAACAAATATATAAGACATCAAATGCTATAAAAGAGCACCATTACAGTAACTTATTATAAAAGAAACAGCTTGGACACTAATTATTAAACATGAAGAAGTGGTTGTGTCTGTAATTTAGAAGAATACCTTCTTGCATTAAATTACTTTCACATTTGAGTTTGTAATACCTTCTTGCACTAAATTAATTTCACATTTGAGTCTATTCTTGTTTGTGACCAGCTTGGCTCATATAGGCGTTCAGCTTCGGTTCAACATAGCTAATTCTAGTTGCTGTTGGAGTGGTAGAGCCAAAGCCCATCTGGCATTTCTCCTGATTTAGACAGACAAAGGCAAATGAGAAGAAACATGGTCAGCTTATGCAACAAGAGGCAAAGACAGATGATGTCGACTTCTTACGAGAAGAGACATGCTTTTTTGTAGAAGCGGGCTTTTTTATTACATCTTCCCGCCTTTCTTAGTCTTTACTTTCACTTTATTAACTATTGATTTGCAATTTAATAGTTCATGCAACTTGAGCGAGCAAATGGGCAGTAGAGGGTTGTCGAAAATAAGACATTAAAAGTATGGAGCAGCTATTGGATCAAGAGGTACCTGCAACAATCATCACATATATTCTATTCAAAACACAGCTTGATGAATGACATTCCAAATTTAATCAAAATGTTAAAGGAAGAATTGTCCTGTAATATGTTGCAAGAACCGCTGAAATCGCCGGTAAGTTGTAGTTTTTTTTGTTTTTTTGCATCTATCTTCTTCCCCTCAACCTGTATAGCCTTATTGCATTCTTACGAAATCAAACAATCTTGGGCCTAAAATGGAAAGTAAAACTTATATGTTTATGTAGATCTATATGGGTGTATAGAATGCTCAAATGGCCTTCGGCAAATAACAAAGTTGTATTTGAAAAGAGTAGGAATGCAGAGAATAAAAAATTTGGGAATAGCAGGAATGCAGAGAATATTAAATTTGGGAATAGCAGGAATGCAAAGAATATAAAATTTAGGAATGTGATGTTTAGAGTTGAACATGATACTCTATGTGAATGCAGAGAATAAAAAAATTTGACCTATAAATTGAATTAAGATTTGGGAATTGCAGCAATGTGAGGGATTGAATAATTTTGTATCATCAAATAGTCAAAGTTGATTGCACAAAGAAAAACATAAATATTGACACTCTAAATTTATGAAAATAAAATAGCATAAAAATAGTGGTGGAAAAAATAAGACCTTGGCATTGTCAAAATAGAGGGCAAAGTCCATTCCTGTATGTTCTAGATATTATGCCTCTTCTCCATTTTCTTGCACCGAATATACCTGAACGCTTAAGCCCAATCTTATTGTTGGGAATATTGGGTCAATATCGGTCTATATTGGAATAAAACCGTTCCAAAAGTTCCTTTTCTTGGTGCATTCATTAACTTATAAATCCTTCTAAGAGCTCAATTCATTAATTAAAGTTATAAAAACTTCTTATAAAAATGTGGAATTTGTTAAATTTAAAACTGTAGAAAAACTCCTAGAATATTTGGGAAAAACCAAAAATCTTTATTAATCCTTTCTCCATTTTTAAATACAAGTAGGAGTACACTTATATAGGAAGAGAAAGAGAGAGACAAAACTCCATTCAAAATGTGGGACTAATACATAAGGAGGAAGAGGGCATTTGATGGGCCTTTCTTTGGGCATGTACATGATTTTCTTCTAACACTCCCCCGCAAGTTGGAGCGTACAAGTCGTAAGCACCCAGCTTGGATAAGAACTGATGAAATAGAACACGAGGTAGGGCCTTTATGAGAAGATCAACAACTTGATCAGTAGTCAGAACATGTTTCAACTTCAGCTTCTTCATTTGAACTTTTCCCGAATGAAGTGACAGTCAACTTCAATGTGTTTTGTTCGTTCATGAAAAATCAGATTCTTAGTTGTGTATAGCCCCTTGGCTGTCACAGAGTAAGGTAGCTGGTGAGAAAAGTTTGACTCACTGATCACCTAGGAAACTTCCTAGCCATGTGAGCTCAGATACAACAGATGTCATCGAACGGTACTTGGCTTCGGCCGAAGAGCGAGCAACCACATATTGTTTCTTGTTGCGCTAGGTAACAAGGTGACTTCCGAAGTATGTACAGAATCCGTTGGTGGAACGTAGATCATCCAGGGAGCAAACATAATCGACATCCGAATACACAACCAACATTGGAGTAGAAGAGGAGGTTCAACAACATGCATGTGAGACATCCGAGGAGAACGCATAAATCGGTTGGCAACCCCAACAACAAAGGAGATGTCAGGTCTTGTGACTGTAAGATAAATTAGTTTTCCAACAAGATGACAATAGTATTCAGGATTTGAAAAGGGAAGATCAGTGTCAGATGCATGGACACAAAGCTTGTGATTGACATCCATAGGAGTATCAATCGGCTTGCATCCCGATAGCCAGCATCCTGAAGAAGGTCGAGACAATACTTCCGTTGAGATGAGACAAGGCCATCTGGACGTCTTGCGATCTCTAGGCTAAGGAAGTACCAAAGATTCCCCAGATCTTTTGTTTGATAAACAGAATTCAGGTGTTGCTTGAGCATTTGTATTCCCTTTGAATCATCTCCCGTGATTCAGATGTCATCGACATAAACTAAAAGGAGAATAGTGTCTGTTGTTTGATGTCGAGTAAGAGAGAAATCTGTCGAGCCCCGAGTAAATCCGACTTCGCGGACAACCCTACTGAATTTTTCGAATCATGTCCGGGGAGATTGGTTGAGACCATAAATCGACTTCTTGAGGTGACAAACTCAGGACTCCCCTATGGTCTCAAACCCGAGAGGTTGTTGCATGTATACAGTTTCTCGGAGGTCATCATTGAGATAGACATTCTTGATATCCAGTTGATGTAAGGGCCATTGTTGATGGACAACCAAGGAGAGAAGGACACGAACAGTGTTGAGCTTGGCCACCAGAGAGAAAGTTTCCTCATAATCGACACCTTGTTGTTGAGTAAACCCACGATCCACTAGACGGGCCTTGAGACGGTCAATTGTTCCATCAGGAGCATGCTTGATCACAAAGACCCATTGACATCCAACACAACTCTGTCCAAGAGGAAGAGGAACCAGATCTCATGTGTGATTAGCCCAGAGGGCCGTCATTTCTTCTTTCATGGCTGCCCGCCAGCCCGGAAGCTGGAGAGCTTCCTGCACAGAGTCAGGTACAGAGACAGAGGATAATAAAGCAGCAAAATGTTGAAGCGTCGGGGATAGGCGATGTAAGGATACATAATTCGTCATGAGATGAGCTGTGAATGCAAGAGTCAGATCAACAGGTCGCATGGTGCCAGAGGTTAAAGACGACTGCATCGGGGCGGAGAAGCTACGAGGATGACGAGTATAGACACGAAGAAGAGGTGACTTGTGCGGACCGGGAGTCGGGTTTGGAAGGAGTTGTGGTAGAGGAGATGTAACTGGGATAACAAGTAATGGTAATAACAGTGGTGGAAGGGGGGCTGGAGTAGAGCAAAAGGATTGATCTTCCTGAAAATGTTCAGTTGTCTAACTAAATCACCTATAGGGGGGGTGAATATGTGAGTTGTGCGTCTTTTTGCGGAATAAAAGTTAGTGATCTATGCACACAGAAATCTACCAAGCATTCACAGATGACAAGAGATTTATAGAGGTTCCCCAACCTTGGGTACATCCACTTTCCACTCACCGATCTAACAAAGCACTAGACTCGGCTACTCCACTATCTCGGATTGAAAACCAATCCTACGCCTCGTAACAAAGTTCCTACAACTCGATCCACAACACAGATCTATACTCGAAAGATAAAAACTTCCGACAACTCGAAGACAAAAGCTCCGACACTCGGAGAGGAATCTCCTACAAGAATAAATGGAGAAAATATGAAATGCAAACAGAATATTTCTCAGATCTGGAAAATCCCGGTCAAGGTCTTCTTTCTTTGATCTTTGCGGCTTTTTCAGAAATTGTTGAAGAAGATGCTCGGCTAGATCTGGTTCTGAGGTTTCTTTGACTCACACGATCCGAGAGAAGATGAGGAGTTGAAGAACAATCTCGATCTGTAAGTCGACTTGATTTGAATCTCCTTGAACACAAGCTCTAGGCACTTTGCACGACGAAGGTCGGAAGGTCGGCGACAGCTTCCATTTTTGGAAAGAGAAAACTCTGATTCAGATTTCTTAGAATAATCTTTTCAACACTTGTTAGGGTTAGTCGATTTGACAAGACCTTATATAAGATCTCCCTAACGGTCATAATTAACATTAATGACGTACACGTGGACCAATCACGTAAATGCATTTGAAAATCTCGTCGGTTATGGACTTAGTACTAGAAATATTACACGAGAAGTGGAAAAGAACTACTCGAGTACTAGAAATATTACTCGAGAGGTAGAAAAATTACTCGAGTCAAAGACTTAGCGAATTTTTCTGGGAGATGAAATCTGGTTACTCCAGTACTGGAGCTGAACTATTCGAGTAGTAGATAGACTACTCGAGTAAATGAACTTGACTACTCGAGTGGGGTAACAACAACACGAGAACTGTCCTTTTGTAACTCGAGACAAAGGACTTATCTACTATAGTGGTTAACATGACTACTCGAGTAAAGTACTTAGAATAAATTTTGAGAGGAAAAACTGTTAACTCGAGAATAAGAGAAAGTCTACTCGAGTAATGGACTTGGCCACTCGAGAGCTATGTTCAGACTACTCGAGAGTCATTTCCCTTACTCGAGTACAGACAAACTTACTCGAGTATTTACAAAGTGTTCAACTCGAGTACTTAAACTTCTACTTAAGTAAAAGACTTAGAAAATTTTTGGTTCAAGAGGATTTTCCTTTCTTCAATAAAATCAGCAACACTTTTTCTCCAATCAATCCTAGTGCTTGAAAGATGAAGTGTATCCCAATAGAGAGGCTACACATGATTCAACACCATGGATCACACAATGAGGGATTACATTGTATGGTCCTGTGTTTGGTGACCCATTGTAGACTGACATTAGTCTACACTTGGCAATTTAGTCTTGCAAACACATAACTCAAACAATACATCAAATACAACTTAATTCATCTTAATTCAAGGGTGACTTTACCAAATCTGGGTTATTGTGGATACAATACCCAACAATCTCCTCATATTTGTAGAAGTCAGAACCCTCTACACTAAGGTGAATTATATAGACAAATAAAGAATTAGATATGCAGGAAATAAATCAAAGTAATAAGCATATGGATTAAAAGCAAATAGTGGATTAACAAAATTAAGAATTATATAAACAAAATTGTCCAAAAGCCATTTCTACACAATTCTCAACCACACTCTTGTAACTTCTTCATGCTTAGACTTGATGTTGTTTATTCTTATTCTCTTGTTGTATCCCAGGCCGTGTCACCCAAATTCGCTCCAGGTCTTTGACCTCTTACACCTCTCCCCTGCTACAATAAACTGCAGCCATAAATTTTGGCACCTGAGGGGAAACAAACCAGCAACCAATAGAGCATAGCTACATATCCATATGTTATAACTTCTTACTCATGCTATTCCCAGGCCAAACAATTCAGGTTCGAACAAACTACCCATGCTACGACTCTAGTGGCGAAGTCGAAATCAGCATTCGACAAACAAAACTTGGGCTAACCCTGCCCGAATCCAAAACACAAGCATTCCCGAAGAGCCATCACCGAGTCAGCAAAACAGACTCCGGCTTGCTAGGGAATCTTGCAAACACGCTATCAACCAAGCCACTAAAGGCCTAAAGAGCGAGATTACGTTCTACCAACAGCAAAGGCCAACGTAACGCCAAAACAAAATACACAATGGCCATAAAAAAAACCGGGGGCGTTACAGTCACTCCCCCTAAAAGAAAGATTTGCCTCGAAACTTTACACAACAAGGACATAGCAAGGAAAGAAGTAAATGGAAGAAACCATACCAGACAAGCTTAAGGAAACAGATGAGGGTGAGCCGTCCTCATAGTCGTCTCTAATTCCCAAGTAGCGCTTTCCACGTCTTGGTTCCTCCATAACACCTTCACCATAGGAATTTTCTTTCTTCGCAACTCACGATCTTGTGAATCCAAAATGCGGAAAGGCACCTCCACATAAGAAAGGTTTGGTTCCAATTGAGGCACAGATTCTAACACCTGCCTGTCGTTTCGCACACACTTGTGGAGATGGCTTACATGAAAAACATCGTGAACACCGAGAAACGTTGCGGGCAATTCCAACTTATAAGCCGATACACCAATCCGCTCAACAATCTTGAACGGTCCCACAAACCTTGGGTCCAATTTCGGATCTCTCCCAAATCTCTTTATGCCAACCATCGGGGAAACTTTAAGGAATACCAAGTCCTCCACAACAAATTACAAATCTGATCTCCGCCGATTGGCGTTCTTTTCATAACGTTCTTGCGCTATCCGAAGTTTTTCTCGAACACGCTTTACCGCAACTTCCATTTCTTCTAATGCATCAGGACCCAATAAAGGTGCCTCGCCAACCTCAACCCAAAAGAGAGGAGTTCTGCAACGTCGCACATACAGGCCTCAAATGGAGACATTTGCAAGCTTTCTTGATAACTGTTATTATACGCAAATTCCATAAGCCGCAAACGTTCATCCCATGCTCCTCCGTGGTCTAAGATATAACTTCGAATCATATCCTCTACGATCTGATTTACTCGCTCTATTTGACCATTCGTTTGCGGGTGGTAAGCAATGCTCGAATCATGAGATTCTCGACATAACATATCTCGGATGTCCATAACAGCAGTAATACAAAATCTGTCGCGGTACTCCAACGTACCCGCAACATCAATCGAGAAATCAAGTAACTCTCATTTATCCATTCTCTAATATAAGTGCAACAAATCTGGATCATCTTTCTGATGCAGCGTTGTCAGCTCAATCCAAGAAGGTTCGGCTGCCACCAAACTACTCTGCAAATCGCAGCACCCTACAAAAATATACATCAACAGAAATTCTTCCACTAATCGGTCGGCCGAGAGATTAAAATCTTTCCCGTCTTCCGACTTAGGGCATCTGCCACCACATTTGTCTTGCCCGGATGGTACTGGATTTCTACATCGTAGTCGGCAACATAATCCAACCATCGCCGCTGACGCAGATTTAATTCCTTTTGGGTGAATACATACTTTAAACTTTTAGGATCAGAAAAAATCTTGCACTGCACCCCATACAGTAGATGTCTCCATATTTTCAATGCAAATATAACATCGGCAAACTCCAAATCATGTGTAGGATAGTTCTTCTCATGAGTCTTCAATTGCCGAGACCCATACGCAATCACTTTGCCGTCTTGCATCAACACACATCCAAGTCCAACATATGATGCATCTACAAAAACATCATAACCTAAGACCTCCTTAGGCAGAGTCAAAACAGGAGCGGTACACAATCTATTCTTGAGTTCAAGGAATGCTTCCTCACACTTATCATTCCAATCAAAAAGCCACATTTTTCTAAGTTAACTGAGTCAAAGGTGCATCCATAGTAGAGAAGCCTTCCACAAATCTTCTGGAATAGCCGGCCAACCCCAAGAAGCTCCTGATCTCCTTGGGAGTATCTGGTCTTCGCCACTCCATCACTGCAGCTATCTTCTCTGGATCACCTGAAATGCCATGCCTGTTGATCACATGGCCTAAAAACGAAACCTGAGGTAACCAAAAATTGCACTTACTCAATTTGGCGAACAATCTATGGTCCCTCAAAGCAGACAAAACCAAACGTATATGCTGATCATGCTCCTCAGCATTGCGGGAATAAAAAAGAACATCATCGATAAACACAACCACAAACTTATCCAAAAAGTCTTTGAACACTCTGTTCATCATATCCATAAAGGCTGAAGGCGCGTTGGTTAAACCAAACGACATTACTAAGAATTCAAAATGCCCATGCCTTGATCGAAAAGCAGTCTGTGGAATATCTGACTCACAGACCTTAAGCTGATGATAACCAGAACGGAGATCAATCTTAGAGAACACTGAGCTACCGCGCAGTTGATCAAACAAATCATCAATCCTTGGCAGGGGGTACTTGTTTTTAATAGTGACTTTATTGAATTCTCGGTAATCAATGCAAAACCGCATCGACCGATCTTTCTTTTTGACGAATAGAACAGGTGCACCCCAAGGCGACTAACTTGGTCTGATAAAATCCTTTCTTAACAACTCATCCAGCTGGTTACGCAGCTCTGCCAGCTCTCAAGGGGCTATCTTGTACGGCGCCTTCACTATAGGACGCGTACCCAGCTCCAACTCTATCACAAATTCAACATCTCTGTCGGGCGGAAGACCATGAAGATCATCAGGAAAAACGTATTAAAACTCGCGCACAACAGGAATCTCTGCTAACGCGGCAAACTACCAACGGTCTCCAAAACTGAGACGAAACAAGCAAAACAGCCGGAACCTAGCAACGTCCGAGCACATACCGCAGAAATAGCTGGAGAATCCTGGCGCAAATCACCATAAACACTACCAGGCTAACCGTTGTCCTTTTGGAAGTCCAAGCGCTTCCCCTTGCACTGGATCACATCATCATACTTTGACAACCAGTCCATGCCTAAAATGACATCAAAATCTTGCAGGTCAATCACCTTCAAATCTGCTATAGCTATGAAATCCCCCAACACAATCGGACAAGCCAAAATGCCCAAATCGGAAACCACAGAATTAATAGAAGGAAACTTGATGCAAAAGGCATCCCCCACTCGATCTGGTTCCAAACGATATCGATCCATAAAGGCTCGAGCCAAAAATGAGTGGGTAGCGCTAGAGTCAAAAAGAACACGCACCCAGCGATTCTTTACCTTAAACTTTCCTAAACACACGGTGCACAGTAATCAAATATCTACGAAACAAATGAGATACGATAATGACGAACGAAACAGGAGAACTAGGGAGGAGTCTAACCTGATAAAACTTGAGTAGAAGTCTGCGCGTCATTAGAAGTAAGTACATTAAGTTTTCCTTTGCCTTTATCCAATCGCTGAGGAGGTGGCAATGCCTGGAGTGGCCCTGGATGCAACACATGTTGCACTTGCGGGCACTGAATCTTGATGTGCCCCTTTTGTCCACAATGATAACACACTTTCTTTGACCAACAATGGGCAGCATCATGCCCCTTCTTCATGCATATTATACACTACAAGTCCCTCTGAGGCGTACCCTGAAGTGCATGAACATGCTCCTTATTTTGAACACCTAACCTTTTGAAGCATCGCTCGAAAGGGTGGCCTGACCGGCCATAGAAGCTACAAACTTCTTTGCTCTTCTTCCTGGAAGCAGCATCAGGCACCTGAGAGCTCTTCCCTTCGATTAACTTTCTCTTATCTTTCCTCATCCACTGTCGTTTTTGCTTCGCAGTTTCAATTGCCTCAACTTTCAAAGCAGCTTCCACTAAGGCAGCATAGCTTGTTGCTCCATATGCACTTGCTAACTCCTGCACCTCATTTCGTAGGCCACCAAGAAAATGCTTCACTCGATCCACCTTGGAAGTTACCATGTCGGGGGAAAACCGACTTAGTTTACTGAACTCAATTTCATACTCACTTACTGTGAGCTGCCTTTGCTTCAAATGTAAGAACTCATTCATCAAACGGTCCCGCTCGACCGAGGGTAGAAACTTCCTTAGGAGCATCCCCTTAAACGACGCCCAAGAGCATCCTTCCGTCAAGCTCTCCTTTTCTCGCATCCACCAACTCTTTGCTAATCCCTTTAGTTGATACGCAGCGATCATCACTCGCTGATCATCAGTGATGCCAGAGTAAGAAAACATTTCCTCCATTGCTATCATCCAATCATCCAACACCATGAAATCCGCTTTGCCATCATATGTAGGTGGTCCAAGTCACTGAAACTGAGAAATAAATGTCATCTCAGATGGGAGGCACCAACGGAGTAGGAGGGGCAGGAACAGCTGGACCCACAGCAGGGTTTGGCACCCTCGGAGCATGCCCAGACATCATGGAAAACATAGACTGAATCTGGGACTGCACGTCCCCCATTTGCCTTACCAAGGCCTCATTACTCTGGCGCAAACTTTCCATACTTGCATTGTTCTGGGCACCCGAAGACTCGCCTTCAGACGGGTGAGTCTGCCTCGTCACGGGACGCTTTGACATCCTATAGTCCAATCAAAACGAATCAAGAATTATCCCAACTGCTAGCAAAAAATGACTCTGTATAGACACACATACACATATGAACTTCAACTGCTAACTTGCTCTGGGAGTTTTAAATGATGTTATGCCTAACCTACGATGAGTCACCCTCATCACACTAATTCATGTGCCTATACCATATATGCATGAAGTTATATTCCTTTTGACTCAAAACCATATGTGTACAGGCGTCATCATGTCAATCTTTAGCTTGACACGTTGTTCTTATGCAATCTTATGCTATGCATGTTGTGATATGCATTCTAAAAATGCCCTAATGCATGCCATGGGCGGCGTACGCATGAAAATATTATGCATCCCATACTACATGACATTCTCATGCAACAAAAAAGAAACGTGCTAGTCACATTCATGTGGTGAGGTTATGCATCCCATAATACATAACCCTCACATGTTGCCCCAATGGTGGATCCATATACAGACACATAGTATGCATCTCATACTACATACTATGCCCCGTATACTTCATGTTATACTATGCATGAAGTGCTCGTGCATTAGCCAAGACGAACTGATGACACCTCAGTGTGTGTATGATATGCAACTGCCCGACCCAAAGTCAAGCAAACCTGGCTTTGATACCAACTGTCACAACCCGCATTTTCTCACACATTTACATAATATCAGAGCACGAGAAAATACGTGTCGTGATGCCACGCCGTGCAAGGGATAACTGCACGCGTTTAGGCAAAGCCAAAACTCGCACTTGTGGAATAAATTATCATTTCTTATGCAAGTAAACCAAGTTACAGTTTGATGGTCATATCCATCGGCACCGTGGATCAGCTAGTCCACATAACAAAAACTATAATTTTATACGCAGCAGAAATACATAGTTAAGGTAAGTTGACATCCTACATGAGTAGAATTGTCCCCAAAGGACCTCTCATGGAATGCAGGACTCTAGGTGACTCATAATATATAGAAAATAGCTTTCATTATGTACTCGAAAAATAGCGCGTTAGTGTTTTAAAACATGATATGCATGAGATACATATACTATAGGTTTAACATAACTAACGTGCAACCTAGCATAAAACATTCCCAGAAGCAGGTAAACAACCACAAAAGGTAAAACTAGCAGTCTTTAGTTCATAGTACATCACTAAAAGAAACCATTAGTGGGCGTCAACAACCTGACACGAACCCACTGGTGGGTGTGTATGTCTGTACAGAAAGAAGAAAAACTACCTCACCAAAACGAGGAACAGCAACCTCTACGGCCACAAGCAAGCTCCACCAAAAGAACAGTAGCCGCTCAATCGGCTATCACCTGGACCTGAGGCATTCCAAAGAAAAGAATACCTCAGCAAGTATATAAAAGAAACGAAATGGAGCACTTCATCCAAAAGGAAAACATAATGCACCAAGTGCAAGAGATATCAACATAGCCTGCTAAAACTTGCAGGAGCAATAAAGCCAACATATGCCAAAATATCAAAAGAATGAACAGACCTAATTTGTGATGCATGAACAGTGGTAGAGTCATTACTCAAGGGTTCAACGGTGGCTGCTCTTAAGGTGGAACACACGAACAAAAACAGCCCATATCGGGGCCAAAAGGTGTTCTCTACACCATAAAACAACGAGCCCATTATCCGGGGCCAAAAGGTGTTATCTACACCATAAAACCACCAAGCTCTACACCACACCACCCATTACAGAGCCATCAGACAACCCACATGCCATACTCCACGATTCAATCGTCAAATAACGTCGAAATACACTAGCAATCTAAAATCCCGACGTAACCACAAATCTAAAAGGTCATCCTAAGCACGTACGCAACATGATCTAAGTTCCTACTTCATATGTCTACTTTCAACCAAGATTTGGACACAAAAGGAATAACCAGAATTTCAACTATACCATAAGCATATAACCATAAGAGATGAAAGAAAAGCAAAACTTGGCAAGGACAAGAACACCACTTGCCTCAACCTTCAAGCATAATAGCCGCTAGCACAGCTTTAGCACAACTAGAAGAAAACCTGAGGTGAACAACATAGGAGAGAAACAAAACAACTAAGAAATCGACAACCCATCTTCTTTTCCACTAATCCAAAAGCAAAGAAACGTTACCTAAGGGGCAAATCCAGAGCAGCTAGTCTCTCTTCCCTTTTCTCCCCTTGTACTTTCCCTCTTTGGAAATGGAGAATGATACGAAGAAGAAGAAGAATGAACACAAAATGGAAGGAGAAAGACTTAAATCTCGGCCTGATTCCCAGGGAAGAAGTTTGGTCCCTTGGATGAAAACAATAAAGAATTGAACGTCAGCAAAATTTGCTGAAATTTCGCATTTCGGTCCTGACATGCCCTGTGACACGCCCGTGTCACAGGCCGTGTCACTTAAGCGGTGGGCAACCACCCCACATCCAAACAATACACGGCCTGTGACACGGGCGTGTCACAGGCCGTGTTATGGGACACGCCTAACTACACGGTCATGTCACTGGTCGTGACACAGCACAAAACGCCCAGCCAAACAACCCGAGAAGGACACGGCCTTGGGACACGCCCGTGTCCCAAGCCGTGTCACCCCATACTCAACACTCATCGAGCGAAGTTCGTCGACTAGCGATACACGCCCTGTGACACGCCCGTGTCATAGGCCGTGTACCACTTCTCTCGACACTTGACACTCGTCGAGTGAATTTCATCGAGCGAAGTTCGTCGACACCGGGAGACGCCCTGTGACACGCCCGTGTCACAGGCCATGTACCCCGGCTCTCGACACTCGACACTCGTCGAGTGAACTTCGTCGACTGAAATTCGTCGAACACACGGGACACGCCCTGTAACACGCCCGTGTCACAGGCCATGTACCCCAACATGCCCTGGGACACGCCTGGGTCCTAGGCCGTGTCACCCAAATTCGCTACAGGTCTTTCACCTCTTACACCTCTACCTTGCTACAATAAACTACAGCCATAATTTTTGGCACATGAGGGAAAACAAACCAGCAACCAATAGAGCATAGCTACATATCCATATGTTATAACTTCTTACTCATGCTATTCCCAAGCCAAACAATTCAGGTTCGAACAAAGTACCCACGCTACGACTCTAGTGGCGAAGTCGAAATCAACATTCGACAAACAAAACTTGGGCTAACCTTGCCCAAAACCAAAACACAAGCATTCCCGAAGAGGCATCACCGAGTCACCAAAACAGACTCCGACTTGCTAGGGAATCTTGAAAACAGGCTATCAACCAAGCCACTAAAGGCCTAAAGAGCGAGATTATGTTCTACCAACAACAAAGGCCAACGTAACGCCAAAACAAAATACACAATGGCCATAAAAAACTGGGGGCGTTACACTATCCCTGTGCAGGTGTTGGAGAGCCTAGCGGGGCACATAAGGGCTGAAGTCCCTGTTGTCGTTGCTGCTGCTAGCCCTTGAGGGCTAAATGAAGAATGTTGTGTTTTGTTTATGTGTGGCGGGCTTGTGCGCCGATGTTTGGAATCCACACTTGTAAAGAGCAACTGTAAGGCCAAAAGGCTAAATGATGTTGTATTTGGTGTACATTCCTATTTATAAATGTGGTTGTTTATATCAGTGGACATTCATAGTTGGGATTCAGTATTAATGTTAAAAGCTTCCGCTAGAATGATATGAGTTAGGATGCGCAACTCTGATATCAACCCGTGACTTCACAGCCAGTTTTGTGGAATATTGTGTGGGGCCCCGACCGGACCTTCTATTATATGCTATATTAACGGATATAGTCATTACATTTTTGGTATCAGCTGTATCAGTCTTTCTCTTCCCTTCTGAATTCGCAGTCAAATTCTTTTGTGGGGTGGAGAACACGTGTAAGTGTGGATGACGTCAACATTATTGAACTCTTGCTTGTCCACTTAGGAATGCAAATACATTTGGTTGAGGAACCTACGCTTTCCTAAATATTTGTTATTGCTTGTGCGAGGTCTCTACTATGTGTCATGTTCCCCTATAGGTGAATCGTAGTGGTGCCGAGCAGTCTGAGCCCCAGCATCCTGAATAGATTACGACACCAGCTGAGGTGCCTACACCTCCCCCTTCTGCTGAAACCATCTGCTTAGTTGCTGAGGCCATGTTTGCAATGTTTCAAGCACAGCCTGGTGGGAAGGCGTAGCCGGCAGCGGTGCTAGAAGAGGTTGGGTCAAGGTCAGAAACTGTTGCGGCTGTTGATCCTCGAGCAGCTGAACGACAGTTTAAGCAGTTCATGAGCTTCAACCCTCCGGCATTCACGGGTGTGGGTTCCCCAAGGCAATCAGAGGATTGGTTGTCGCGCATCAAGCGTATAATGATGGAGATCAGGACAGAGGAAGATCAGAAAATCACCTTTGTCACCTTCTTATTAGAAGGAGAGGCTCGGTTATGGTGGGACGAGATGGAGTTACAGCACTTAGCGGGCAGGCAGTTAACACAAGTGTCGATTGAGGAGTTCTCGCGACTATTCCTGGAAAAGCACCTACCAGCGGCACAACACATTGCTATGGAAAATGAGTTCCAATGGCTTACTCAAGGTGAATGTAGTGTTGAGACTTACCTGCATGAGTTCATGATGTTGGGATGTTATGCGGGTTCTATTTTTGCCGATGAGCAGCGAAAAACCAATAGGTTCTACGAAGGACTGTGGGATGATTTGTGATTCCTACTCTTGAGTTCATTGAACCAAGGGTTTCTGGCGTTGGTCGATACTGTGTATGTGCTGGAGAAGGATATCGAGCGGGTGCAAGGAAAACGGGCCTTGGATGTGACAAAGCTAGAGTTCAAAGCGCCCCGACCTAAGAAATCGTACTATCAGAAGAAATGGGGCAAGAGGTCCAAGCCTTCTGGGAAAACTCCTTCAACGGTTTTGTCGGGGGCTACTTCGAGGCCAGAGACTCGCACCTGCTTTACTTGTGGTAGAGTGGGGCACATAGCCCGTGACTGTTGGGTTGGTCCGCCAAAGGGAGAAAAGAAGGTGGGAGCATCTTATGCTGAGAAGGGAAAGACAGTGGTGTAGTCCTCTGAATCCCATGTGCAGCCCCGAGTCTACAATGTTGGCCAGCAGGAGGCCAAACAGCAGAGTGACGTCATCACAGGTACGAGTTAAGTTATTGATTGCTTTCGTTATTGTATGCTTTGTGTGTAGATTGTGTGTGATGTGATTGCCACAGGCTTTGTTATGATTTGAAACACGCTAGTGAGAGCACTATTTGATACGGGTGCTTCGCATTCATGTCTGTCCAAGGACTTCATAACTTGGATTGGAGTAAGTAGTCATGTGAAGACAGAGAGCGTAAATGTGTTATTACCAAATGGTTGTTTGATACTTGCGGATAGGGCTTGCGATGTGGCGGTGCAAATTGGATTTCGGGATTTTTGTTTGAACGCATCTGTACTGACGATATCAGAGTTTCATGTGATCTTTGGTATGGACTGGATTTCGGTGTAGCGTGCCTTTATTGATTGTAATTCCAAAGAGATCACACTAGGCCAGAATACCGAGCTTGAAACAAAGTTTGTGGGTATGCGAGGAGTGAGCGGGACCTTGATGTCTGCACTCCAAGTCGTCAATGTTATTCTGAAGGGCGCAGAGTTATTCTTCATGCTTATTCAGGCTATTGAGACAAAGGCCAATGTGAGTGATGTTCCGATTGTATCGGAGTTTACGGATGTGTTTCCTAAGGATCTTCCTGGGCTACCACCCCAGCGGGAGATCGACTTCACTATTGAGTTTGTGCCAGGTGCAAAACCTGTGGCCCGCTTGCCATATCGCGTCACGGCAAAGGAAATGGATGAGTTTAAAGTCCATTTGCAAGATTTGCTCGAGCAGGGATATATACGCCCAAGTTTGTCACCTTGGAGCGCACCTGTTCTTTTTGTGAAAAAGAAGGACGGTGGTTTGCGGTTATGTATCGATTACCATGAATTGAATAAGCTGATAGATAAGAACAAGTATCTGATTCCGCTGTGTAAGACCCCTCACCTTACCAAGGAGGCACCTAGTCTTATGCCTAGAACCATCATCTTACGGTGACACTAACGCACGGGTTAGTAGACACCGCAACACGCCGATTCTGCCGGTTAGTATGATCATAAACATGTATGCCAATATGAGAAACAGAAGTAGTACATATCAGAGTACAAAATAGCTAGTCCACAGTCACAGTACTAATCATATATATATAAATGAAAGAGTACACAGTCCACAATGAGTACAAATATAATAAGGGTAATAAGAGCATATGCCTAGTACATCATATCAGAATCTCTCTCTCTCAACTCTAAACAGTGGAAGAAAACTATCATCATCAAGTTATCCCACCTGGGGCAACTCTACAGTAGTATTGGTAGTAGGTGGTGGCATCAGCTCCTCACATCCTGCCATCTCGTACTGCTGGTCGTGCTGGTTTTCCATCTCCTCAAGCTCCTAAAAATTGTTTGGTCACCGACCATTAGTCAAAAATACTAAGTCGTTTCCTCCACACCTCGCCCCGAAACTCCTAGGCACCGTGCGGGAGGACGAAACGGAGGACAATAAGGGGTAACAAGTGTAAACAGGTGACAGTGGCACTATACCAACAAGTTTATGAGGAGTAATGGAAGTTCTACTCTAGCAGTTCTATGTAAGAGGTACAAGTGCAGTAAGTAAGGTATAAGACTGAAAGTAAGAGCTGGTACAACAAAAGTAAAAGCATGTATATAACGAGTAAGTAAAGAACTGAAGGTAAGAACAGAAAAGTAAAGCTATGCTACAACTACACTACCATCATAGAACGTACCTTAACTTATAAAAATGCCCATACAAATTTATAAGTTAAGGTTTCCAGGAATTTTAACTTATCATATAAAAGAGCCCATACTAATTTATATGATAAGGATCTATGAAGCGTATGACCTAATATGAATGAATATTTATGATGCAATTTATGCACAGGCAAGTGAAACTCACACACAATGACTCTGTGATCACAGACCTTTAGTTCCCACTTTTTGAGAGCTAGCATCACTCTCGGGTACCACCGCTGTGGCTACGGCAGCAGCGGAGCGGGCATCTCCACTTTTAGGCCGGTATGCACACTACCAAACCTTAGACCCCTCTCATGCGCCTCTGTACACGTCCAAGGTGCACTCTAGAGGCTCTGCGTACATACTTTGCAGACAACCCGTCAGTCTTGTTGGGTCGGGTGTGCATTATCGGGGATCGTTCTCCAGACCGCAGTGTAAAACAACCCAATGAACCCTCTAACCCTCACACCTGCCTAGTGCACCGTACTGCCATCGGTGTGACGAACGGCTAGTACTGCATGCCCCGCCACTAAATTTATGCACATGCAAGTATTTCATCTCGAGCCTTCATCTCGCAGGACCAACCCATCCTGTTTTCCCTCAAACCCTCCGCGGGTGAGCATTTATCACAATCCCTCCAACCCTACACAGGTGAGCATTTATCACAACCTCTCCAACCCTACACATGTGAGAATTTATCGCAATCCCTCCAACCCTACATGGGTGAGAACGCAATAGTGCCTTTATTCCAAAACCCTCAAAACCATCACGGGTGAAAACGAATCACAATGTCCTAACCTATTAGACTACTCCTGTCTACGAGTTATTATACTTAGCGTATTAAGGTTAATCTCAGGACTACCCAGGGTATACCCAGTGAAGGGCACTCGGGGGCACTAGGAACTATGATGAGATTACGCCCAAAGTTCTCTTTCTCAAGGATAATTACTTTTATTGGTGTCTACCCAGGATTTTTACCCCAACTCTCGTATTACTTTAGAACGACCCTAAGGACATAAGGTGTTATTATGAGCGCGGTGGTCTTCCACTGGTCCCCTTTATTGTTGCTATTACGGGACTTGCACTCTTCCACACATGGTTAAGGAATCCTCTAGGAGACCAACCGGGGTTAAATCCTCCACTAAGATTCTCATTTTACTAGTTATTCAGATTCCTCCCCGGCTGGCCCTACTAGTACGAACATCGGTGCTAGACCCTTACCCATATCCCGATACCACTCACAAATGTCACCTTCTAATTCCTCTGGCCATATGACTCAAATTATTTATCCTAGGATGGTATGAACCTATAGGATGACTAGGATGAATTTTCATAATTTTCCAATTACTTACACCATTAAATTAATTTGTTTAAATGAAAACCTTAGTCGTTTTGCACATGAAGTATTGTCAATATTAAACCTACTGTCCTAGGGATTCTTCCAGGTATATAATATGACAATTAATGGTGCCTACCAAAATTTTATGCTTTTTCAATTCAAATTTATAATTAATTACTATTTAATACTATATCCACAAATCTAGCATTTTCCAAATGAAGTACATAAAATATTATCTCAAAAATTCTAATTAAATTACAAAACCTTAATAATAATGAAATAATGCTATGTCCAGATTTTCATTTACATCTAGGTTGAAATAGCCCATCCATGATCAATTTGATTTATTTACCAAAATGCCATTATGGGGCCAAAGGATATTATTTTGCAGTCCAAAATTCTGAAATAACAGCACAAGGTATAGAACATACAATTACAGCAATGCAAGTGGGTTTACCCAACATTCAATGGTCCACATTAGCTGAAATTTCAAACACACTTATAATGTCCCTAAGGACATGCCACCAAAATATGGGGCCATTTGGAGTCCCACAACTCCAAATATTTCATTTATTTCATTTTGGCTATTTTAGTAAAAACTATAGAAACATTTTTCCCAAAAATTCTCATTTTAGTACAGAAGTTAACAAAGCCCTAAACATGCATGAATCCAAAATTTTGGGCCATTTGGATGAATGGTTTGACTTGGGCATCATTTTGAAATTCAGCCCTAGCTAATGACCAACCTTAGCAAAATGGTCCTACAGGTCAGACCACTGGACCAACTCTCAAGTTAAGGATGGCAAATTAAAGTTAACACAAAGGGCTACATTTTTAATATTCATGGCATCCTCTGGAAATGGATCTAAGAGCCCTATATTGGACATGCAAGATCACTAAATTAATGTGACAGAAATGAAATTTCATTTCATTAAAATAATAACAGAATTAAATTGATTTTAATAAAAATGCAGCACAAATCTTAAAGCTATATTGGACGGCATCCTTTCATCTTCCCCAAGTGTTCAACAGCTGAGATCGAGCCGCCCTGGGGGATATTGCGGGGCCATTTCCGGCCACCTGAGGCGGCACCACCCCCGGCCAACGTTGCCATCACCTTCACGGTGGTGGCGGCTATCCTTTGCCGGTGATGAGGAGACGGGAGACGACGGCGATGGCGATCCCGAGCAGTAAAAAAAGCTTGAAAACTCTCCCATTTCTCCCATGGCATCGGGCTCAATTGAGCCCGATATCTCCCCTAGTTTATCTAGGATTCTAGTACGGGTATAGGGATGGTGAAATGAACCCGAATGGCAGCACGACGGCGAGGTTGCCAACGGTTAGCCATGGATGAGCTGCTCCGGTGACCTCCTGCTCAAAATCTTGATCCTTTACCAAAAGCTTTGCTCCAGGACTTGTTCTCCACTCGTTTCCACACACTGAAGCTGATGGTGCAGTTTATTTGAGCTGGGAGTGGTTGTATAGGGTGATACAACCAATGTGAGCTCGGTTTGGGGCTTTGGAGGCTTCACCCTTGGTGCCGAGTGGCCACCATGCTGCCAAAGTCTGCTGGATTTTACTATGGAGGCCGGGCAGCACCTTTTTGGGCGGAAGAAACCAAGGCCAAGTGGCCTCTGCCTCTTAACTCACCTGCCTGTATTAAGCCGAAATCTGCCCGAGAAGGACACGACTGGTGACACGCCCGTGTCCCAGGCCGTGTGCCCATACATGACACTCGATGATCGTCGATCAACTCTCGTCGATCATCGAATGTAAGGTTCAACGATCGTCGAATGAGCAACTTTCGTCGATCATCGATCGCAGAGGGACACACGACAATCGTCGAGCAACGTTTCGTCGATCGTTGAACGCAGAGGGACACGCGACAATCGTCGAGCAGCTTTTCGTCGATTGTCGAATGCAGAGGGACACGCGACAATCGTCGAGCAGCGTTTCATCGATCGTCGAATGCAGAGGGACACGCGACAATCGTCGAGCAGCCTTTCGTCGATCATCGAACGCAGAGGGACATGCGACAATCGTCGAGCAACGTTTCGTTGTTCGTCTAACGCAGAGGGACACGCCCTCCCGACATGCCCGTGTCGTCTGGCATGTTCTTCCCGAACACTTTTCGTCGAACGCATTTCGTCGAATGCGCGATGACTCTGTACCCGAGCAGGACACACCCTGGGACACGGTCGTGTCCCAGGCTGTGTCACCCAAAATTTTGCCTACTGAAAATTTGGCTGATTGGGCCTATAGGTATAGGTTTGACCAACTTTGGGCCATGATTGACTTTGGTCAACTAGGGTCAAAGGGTTAACCTAGTGACATGCCCTAGGGTCCACTTAGATTATTTTAGGGTTAGGGCAATGTGGTGTGGTCATGGTGTGGCTAGTGTTCCTATTTAGGCTAGTTTGACCTACTTGGACTTAGGCCCTTATAGTGGGCCCACCTGGGTACAACCCACTACCTAGGGTCAAACCTAGCTAATTTCCCTAACACCCACCCCATGTCCAACCCAATCTGAGTTAAGGGGTCTAGAAGTAACATGGGATATTACAAATCCCAATAAACAAAAGAATAATTGCGTCCCCGAAATTCAAGTTTGGTTCTACGGGGTTTTCAAGTATACTTCAAACATTAATTAAAGCGTTACCTGAAGTGAACAGTTCTGGGTGTTGTTCTTGTATCAGATCCATCGACTCCCAGGTGTTCTTCTCCCGTCCGTGGTTGAACCACATTACCTTTACTAGGTGAACCTTCTTCTCTCGCAACACTCAGAACGTTGTATCGTTGATCTGGATCGGTTCTAAACGAGTTGATCTATCAGGAGCTATCGAGCCTGCTATAGCAGTAATATGTTGCTCTGGCCGATGGAGAGCTCTTCGTAGCGAAGAGATGTGGAAGACGTCGTGTAGGATATTGAACTCCGGTGGCAGCTGCAGTCGGTAAGCTAAGGGGCCGATCTGCTCCAGGATCAAGTATGGCCCCATGTATTGAGGACTGAGCTTCATGTGCCTCCGTATCCTTCACATAATCAGAACCAAGAGTCCTCGTGTCTACATCCTGAACCCAAGATAGCGGCCTTCGACACTTCTTCTCGTACAAAGCTCTATAAGGACTCATTTCAATACTTGTCCCGTGTATGTTCTTTATCAGAAAACTCTATCAGCGGTAACCGTCCCTTCCAAGTGTATTTTCGTTATACTTCGTGATATTCATAATCAAGGTTACGTGAGCATATTTCCAAGTCTTCTGACACATTATCATTAAATAAGCCTTAATCATAGGTTGGTTCAAAGTCCCTTACAAACAAGGATCACCAAGTACGTGAGAATTAGTAATCTTATATGTAGAATTAAGCACATAAATCTCATATTTCTCTTCCAGAATCACATCATGCCTTATGTCTTACACCATATAGATTCTTCCAATACAAGTTATCGTGATATCATTTATGACGAAGATCCAACTTATGCATAGTAATTAACCAACTTCCAAGATTATGATGTGATGAAGAGATCATCATCTTGTTTCTTCCAGATTCATTACTTATTACACCTCTATATACATAGTAGTACATGATTTATAGAGTGTTCACCTTTCAAGCGTACATCAAGCGATCAGTATTGATATTGATGTTGATACAGATGACTCCCAATCGCTTTTCACATATAATCTAAATCATAAATGTATAAGCGTATATTTTCAGAAATGGTGAGTTCTGACACAAATCATTTCCATCATAACGAGAATCTTATAAACACTCATTACTTCTCGTGTAATTTCACCGTTTTCACCTTAACAAACAAAAATTGGTCTCTCCATAGTCATGAATTTCCTAAAATGATCATGATGTTATCAATGTATTTGTCCCAGTTCTCGATGTTGTCATAATCAAGGGATCATACCTATGCGTATGTTTCAACTAATCATCCACCTCATTTGAATTTTTTGTAGAGTTGTTACATTTTTAATGTCATGGCATAAGAGATTAATCATATCTATCATAACGTTACCTCATTTCAATTCTTAAGTTCCAATATAATGGCTTTTGCTTAATTGAGTCATTCAAGGTTATAGTTCACCATTATGATCAAGTGACTGGCTATATCATGTATGCGTGAATAGTAATGATATTTCATCATTGTGTTTAATTCTCCAAATCCCAGCCCCTTTTCCGGATCAAACAAGGTTGTACTAAGTCATACATAACCATAGCAAACTTAATCATTATATTCTAAACGCAAGACGTTATCCTATCAACTTTTCTAATTCTAACTTAACTATTTCCCAAGGTATAAGGGTGAGTAAACCATTTAAATTTGGAAAGGATTGATTCTTTGAGAGAATACACCACCTGTAAATCATCATCAAACACTTTTGTTTTGGTTCTTATGATCATCAGAGTCACATCCAAAGGATCATACCTATAATGTACGTCTTCCAATTTTGATTTTTCTCTTGACTTTAAGTTTCTCTGGGATTGTTATACCCCTAGTGTTATAGACATAATTACTCAAATATTTCAATCCTTACTTGATGGGCTCCAATCAAGTCATAGTTAAGACCCGTAATCACTCCTTCATGTTACCATGATGTTAATCTATTTCGATCCATATGTTTCTAACATTGTGACCTGAGCATGTCAGGTAGGCGCAGATTGCAGTGATTCATCATCATTTTCACTTCCCCCAATTCTACACATTTAATATGTGAAAGACATAGTCACTTTCCTAAGAGCCACAGCTATGCAGAATTTCCAACTATCATTCTGACTTATACTGAATTCTCTATTCACGTTGGTTTTCTCTTGCAATATATCTGAGTTCATTACACAAATCCTTAACCGATGATATAAATATTAATTGCGTGTCACGTCAATTAGGTTAAGGTGTTAGGGCATCTAGGAATGTGATTTCCTGAGGTAACACATTCCTTTAATTAAACATAAAACCTTTTGTGTCATCGTTACTGCGTGATTTTAGTTTTTTGAAAGGCCACTTGTTCGATTTCTTGTGGATTATACGCAACTTGTTTCGATCTTTGGGATATATCATGTCATAATGCAATGACGAAATTACAATCTCTCTTAAAGTTGTGCCAAGTAATGATCTAATTCACGAGCCTGCGAACGTTTCTAACGTCTTATGGAGACTTTCCTTGTTCTAGGGTTGTAATATATCTAAGCGGGCAACCCTCTATGTATATCCCAAACTTCTATGGAGGGTTGATTATCTTGCCGATTATGCGAATACAAAACCTCATCTTTACTTGAGCAACATTTGAATTAATCAAGTCTTCTAGATTACTATGTTTGTGACACATGTTTTATAAACCAGGTCTAGAGAAATTCAAGTCGTTACCAATTTTGCACAATAAAGAAAAGTATGAGCCCCCATACCTTTCAGGCTAAATTCCCTTAATATTTACAGTGCATTCCTTTTCTATGTGCACACAATCCTTAGGTTTAACAATCTTAGACCTGGATTTCAACCTTAATTAATATGTTATATACCTTAGGCCTTCAAGGTTACTATACGACCAATTTTTCAAGATCACCACATGACCCAACCAAAATGGGTTTCTTGAATTCTTATTCTACCATTGGTATTTGCCAATGTGGTTGTCTTAACGTAATCAAGTCATCAGTATGAGGGTTAAGTTTACGAGTACCCTACTATTCCACTAATATATTATATGCACCAGTTCTCCTTAAGGCGGTCCTATCAGCTTCGGTAAGAAGTGATAATATCACTCGATAGGTAGAGTAGGGACATCAGAATTTAAGCCTTAAGCATTGACTCTTGTGTTAAATTCTTCCCTTGGTGAATTTGAGTATCCCCATACCTTAACCAATCTATCTATGAAGTCGATTTAAAACTCGGATACACTACGAAATCCTCTTGGTAAGTCAAGCTAAGGTGGTGTCCTAATTAGATTGGCCTAACTCATTGTACTTAATGGACTGTTTTATGTGACTTTTTGCACATGGGAACACCACTGCTTCCGCTGCATATTTTGTCCGCAAACTAATGCTCGTGCGGGGTGGTCCAGTGTTGTGGACTTCTTTCTCATATGATCGTTCGGTCAAGTGATACCAATTTGTAAGACCCCTCCCCTTACCAAGGAGGCACCCGGTATTATGCCCAGAACCTCCATCTTACGGTGAAACTAATACACGGGTTAGTCGACACCGCAACACACCAATTCTGTCGGCTAGTACGATCATAAACCTGTAGGCCAATATGAGAAACAGAAGTAGTACATATCAGAGTACAAAATAGCTAGTCCACAGTCACAGTACTAATCATATATATAAATGAAAGAGTACACAGTCCACAATGAGTACAAATATAATAAGAAGGGTAATAAGGGCTTATGCCCAGTACATCATATCACAATCTCTGTCTCTCAACTCTAAACAGCGGAAGAAAACTATCATCATCAAGTCATCCCACCTGGGGCAACTCTGCAGTAGTAGTGGTAGTAGGTGGTGGCATTAGCTCCTCACGTCCTGCCATCTCGTCCTGCTGGTCGTGCTGGTATTCCATCTCCTCGATCTCCTAAAAATAGTTTGGTCATCGACCATTAGTCAAAAAGACTAAGTCGTTTCCTCCACACCTCGCCCCTCAACTCCTAGGCACCGTGCGAGAGGATGAAGCGGAGGACAACAAGGGGTAACAAGTGTAAACATGTGACAGTTGCACTATACCAACAAGTATATGAGGAGTAATGGTAGTTCTACTCTAGCAGTTCTATGTAAGAGGCACAAGTGCAGTAAGTAAGGTATAAGACTGAAAGTAAGAGTAGGTACAACAAAAGTAAAAGCATGTATAGAACGAGTAAGTAAAGAACTGAAGGTAAGAACAGAAAAGTAAAGCTATGCTACAACTACACTACCATCACAGAACATACCTTAACTTATAAAAATGCCCATACAAATTTATAAGTTAAGGTTTCTAGGAATTTTAACTTATCATATAAAAGAGCCCATACTAATTTATTTTATAAGGATCTATGAAGCGTATGACCTAATATGAATGAATGTTTATGATGCAATTTATGAACAGGCCAGTGCAACTCACACACAATGACTCTGTGAACACAGACCTTTAGTTCCCACTTTTTGAGAGCTAGCTTCACTCTCGGGTACCACCGATGTGGCTACGCCAGCAGCGGAGCGGGCATCTCCACTTCTAGGCCGGTATGCACACTACCAAATCTTAGACCCCTCTCATATGCCTCTGTACACGTCCAAGGTGCACTCTAGAGTGTCTGCATACATACATTGCTGACAACCCGTCAGTCTTGTTGGGTTGGGTGTGCATTATCGAGGATCGTCCTCCAGACCGCAGTGTAAAATAACCCACTGGCCCCTCTAACCCTCACACCCACGTGGTGCACCGTACTGCCATCGGTGTGACGAACAGCCAGTACTGCATGCCCCTCCACTAAATTTATGCACATGCAAGTATTTCATCTCGAGCCTTCAGATCGCAGGACCAACCCATCCTATTTTCCCTCAAACCCTCCGCGGGTGAGCATTTATCACAATCCCTCTAACCCTACACGGGTGAGAATTTATCACAATCCCTCCAACCCTACACTGGTGAGAACGCACAATAGTGTCTTTATTCCAAATCCCTCAAACCCGTCACGGGTGAGAACGAATCACAATGCCCTAACCTATTAGACTACTCTTGTCTACGGGTTATTATACTTAGCGGTTTAAGGTTAATCCCAGGACTGCCCAGGGTATACCCGGTGAAGGGCTCTCGGGGGATCTAGGAACTACGATGGGATTACGCTCAAAGTTCCCTTTCTCAAGGATAATTACTTTTATTGCTGTCTACATAGGATTTTTACCCCAACTCTCGTATTACTTTAGAATGACCCTAAGGACTTAAGGTGTTATTAGGAGCGCGGCGGTCTTCTGTCGGTCCCCGTTATTGTTGCTATTACGGGACTTACACTCTTCCACACATGGTTAAGGAATCCTCTAGGAGACCAACCAGGGTTAATTCCTCCACTAAGATCCTCTCTTTACTAGTTTTTCAGATTCTCCCCAGGTGCCCTACTAGTACGAACATTGGTGCTAGAACCTTACCTATGTGACCTTCTATTTCCTCTGGACATATGCCTCAAATTATTTATCCTAGGATGGTATGGACCAATATGATGACTAGGATGAATTTTCATAATTTTCCAATTACTTACACCGTTAAATTAATTTCTTTAAATGAAAACCTTAGTCGTTTTGCACATGAAGTATTGTCAATATTAAACCTACTGTCCTAGGGTTTCTTCCAGGTATATAATATGACAATTAATGGTGCCTACCAAAATTTCATGCTTTTTCATTTCAGATTTATAATTAATTCCTATTTAATACTATATCCACAAATCTAGCATTTTCCAAATGAAGTACATAAAATATTATCTCAAAACTTTAATTAAATTATAGAACCTTGATAATAATGAAATAATGCTATGTACAGATTTCCATTTACATCTAGGTTGAAATGGCCCATCCATGATCAATTTGAGTTATTTACCAAAATGCCATTATGGGGCCTATGTACATTATTTTGCACTCCAAAATTCTGAAATAATTGCACAAGGTATAAAACATATAATTACAGCAATATGTATTTTCCCAGATTTTTAAAAGGAATATACCCATAATTTCTACACAAAATTCCATAAGGGTAAAATGGTCAATTTGCTCCTTAAACTACTTAAACTTCATCCAACAGAGATATAATTTATTTTTAGTGCTTATTATGTCACTCCTTAGTCCTCAATAGAAATTGAACCTTTTATGATAAGGGTAAACCTATTTTAAATTTATTTCCTAAAAAGGACCAAATTTTCAGAAAATCAAAATAATGGGATTTTTGTTCCAAAAACTCCCACCATTGCTATGAGAGGTGTATTGCACCCTCATGTGTCTCCATAATTAAAATCATGATTTTTGAATGTTCCAAGTTGGCTGAATACACATTATTTCATTTTAGGCTAAATGCACACCAAGCCTATATCAAACGAACGCATGCAAGTGGGTTTACCAAACATGCAGTGGTCCACATTGGCGGAAATTTTAAACATACACTTATAATGTCCCTAAGGACATGCCACCAAAATTTGGGGCCATTTGGAGTCACACAACTCCAAATATTTCATTTATTTCATTTTGAGTATTTTAGTAAAAACTATAGAAATAGTTTTCCCAAAAATTCTCATATTTCTACAGGTGTTAACCAAGCCCTAAATATGCATGGATCCAAAATTTTGGGCAATTTGGATGAATGGTTTGACTTGGGCATCATTTTGACATTTTGCCCTAGCTAATGACCAACCTTAGCAAAATGCTCCTACAGGTCAGACCACTGGACCAACTCTCAAGTTAAGGGTGGCAAATTAAAGCTTACACAAAGGGCTAAATGTTTCATGTTCATGTCATCCTCTGTAAATGTCTCTATGAGCCCTATATTGGACATGCAAGATCACTGAATTAATGTGACAGAAATGAAATTTCATTTCATTAAAATAATAACAGAATTAAATTGATTTTAATAAAAATGCAGCACGAATCTTAAAGCTTTATTGGACGGCATCCTTTCATCTTCCCCAAGTGTTCAACGACTGAGATCGAGCCGCCCTGGGGGATATTGCGGTGGCCATTTCTGGCCACCTGAGGCGGCGCCACCCCCGGCCAACGGTGTCATCACCTTCACGGTGGCGGCGGCTATCCTTTGCCGGTGATGAGGCGGCGGGAGACGGCGGAGATGACGATCCCGAGCAGTAAGAAAAAGCTTGAAAACTCTCTCATTTCTACCATGGCATCAGGCTCAATTGAGCCTGATATCTCCCCTAGTTGATCTAGGATTCTAGTACGGGTAGAGGGACGGTGAAACGAACCCGAACGGCGGCACGACGGTGAGGTTGGCGGCGGTTGGCTATGGATGAGCTGCTCCGGTGATCTCCTGCTCAAAATCCCGATCCTTTACCAAAAGCTTTGCTCCAGGACATGTTCTCCACTCGTTTACACTGACTAAAGCTGATGGTGGGGTTGATTTGAGCTGGGAGTGGTTGTATAGGGAGATACAACCAAGGTGAGCTCGGTTTGGGGATTTGGAGGCTTCACCCATGGTGCCAAGTGGCCACCATGCTGCCAAAGTCTGCTGGATTTTACTGAGGAGGCCGGACAACACCTTTTTGGGTGGAAGAAACCAAGGCCAAGTGGCCTCTGCCTCTTAACTCACCTGCTTGTATTAAGCCGAAATCTGCCCGAGAAGGATACGGCTGGTAACACGCCCGTGTCCCAGGCCATGTGCCCATACAAGACACTCGACGATCATCGATCAAATCTCATCGATCGTCGAATATAGGGTTCAACGATCATCGAACGAGCAACTTTCGACGATCATCGATCGCAAAGGGACATGCAACAATCGTCGAGCAACGTTTCGTCGATCGTCGAATGCAGAGTGACACGCGACAATCGTCGAGCAGCTTTTCGTCGATCGTCGAATGCAGAGGGACACGTAGCAATCGTCGAGCAACATTTCATCGATCATCAAATACAGAGGGACACGCGACAATCATCGAGCAGCCTTTCGTCGATCGTAGAACGCAGAGGGACATGCGATAATTATCGAGCAACGTTTTGTTGATCGTCGAACGCAGAGGGACACGCTCTGCCGACACGCCCGTGTCATCTGGCGTGTTCTTCCCGAACACTTTTCATCGAATGCATTTCATCGAACGTGCGACGACTCTGTATCCGAGCAGGACACGCCCTGGGACACGCCCGTGTCGCAGGTCGTGTCACCCAAAATTTTGCCTACTGAAAATTGGGTTGATTGGGCCTATAGGTATATGTTTGACCAACTTAGGGCCATGATTGACTTTGGTCAACTAGGGTCAAAGGGTTGACCTAGTAACATGCCCTAGGGTCCACTTAGATTATTTTAGGGTTAGGGCAATGTGGTGGGGTCATGGTGTGGCTAGGGTTCCTATTTAGGCTAGCTTGACCTAGTTTGACTTAGTCCCTTATAGTGGGCCCCACCTGGCTACAACCCACTACCTAGGGTCAAACCTAGCTAATTTCCCTAACACCCACCCCATGTCCAACCCAATCTAAGTTAAGGGGTCTAGAAGTAACATGGGATGTTACACGCGGATAGATGAATTTTTCGATCAGTTAGTGGGGTCAACCGTCTACTCCAAATTGGATTTGAAATCTGAATATTACCAGTTGAGGATTCAGGAAGGTGATATTCCCAAGACCGTATTTGGAACACGCTACGGTCATTATGAGTTCATAGTAATGTCGTTTGGGCTATGTAATGCGCCATCGGTGTTCATGTACCTAATGCACCGGACGTTCCGAGAGTACTTGGACCGGTTTGTGATTGTATTCATTGATGATATCTTAGTGTGCTCTCAATCAAAAGCTGATCATGCAAACCACTTACGGTTGGTGTTGCATACCTTATGAAGAAATAAGCTCTATGCCAAGTTCTTAAAGTGTGAGTTTTGGCTGTCGTCAGTGGCTTTTCTTGGCCATGTGATAAGTGGAGAGGGCATAGCAGTGGATCCGTCAAAGATAAAAGCCATTCAGGAGTGGCCGGTATTGTCTTCGATGGACGAAGTTAGGAGTTTCCTTGGACTGGCAGGCTACTACAGACGGTTTCTGGAAAACTTCTCGCCGATTGCTTTGCCTATGACCACACTGACGAGGAAGGATCAAACGTTCGTTTGGACGCCAGAGTGCGCGTGAGCTTTTGAAGAGCAAAAAAATCATTTGACCACGACGCTTGTGTTGACGTCGCCATGTGGTTCAGACGGCTATGAGATCTATAGTGGTGCTTCGGGGAGCAGCTTAGGCTGCGTTCTTCTGCAATTTGGAAAAGTGATTGCTTATGGCTCATGCCAGTTGAAAGTGCATGAGCGAAATTATCCCGTCCACGACTTGGAGTTGGCGGCGGTGATCTTTGCACTTAAGTTATGGCTGCATTATCTATATGGCGTGAAGGTGGATATATTCACGGACCATAAGAGCCTAAAGTACTTGTTAAATTAGAAGGATATGAATATGCGACAACGAAGGTGGATGGATATCCTAGGGGACTACACCTTTGATATTCATTATACTCCCGTGAAGGGAAACATGGTCACTGATGCCTCGTATCGTAGGACTCCATCAAGGGAAAATTGGTTACAGGTGCATGATGAGCGTCTGATCCAGGAGTTGGAAGCGTTAGAGAATTCTTGTGTTGACAGGAATTCCACAGCCGATGCATGCTTGAAATAGACGGAGGTACAATATGACCTTGCACACAGGGTTTGACGAGCAACGGAGCTGGATGAAAGTCTCCAATACTATACAAAGGATGGGCCAGATGTCCTATTCTCCTAGGATGATGGCCTGTTGCGGAAAGAGTGTCGTTTGTGCATCCCTAGTTTGGATAAGTTGAGAGAAGAATTGATGTATGAGGCGCACTTTACAAAATACTCAATTCACCCTGGGAGCACAAAGATGTTCAAGGACATGAAAAAGTTGTTCTGGTGTCCAAGACTAAAGAAAGACAGCCTATTATGTGGCTAAATGTCAAACTTATGCTTTGGTGAAAGCAGAATGCCAGAAGCCCAGAGGTTTCTTGAAGTCGTTACCGATTCCAGAATGGAAGTTTGATGATATTTCAATGGATTTCGTGCACGGGTTGCTGAGATCTCAATGTGGGAATGATTCTATCTGTGTTATTGTAGATCGGTTGACGAAAGTTGCTCACTTCCTTCCGAACAAGCGGGACGATTCGGTGGAAGTCCTGGCGAAACTCTATGTGGAGAAGATCGTACGGTTACACGGTGTTCCTCGTAATATCATGAGTGACTGTGATGGGTGGTTCACATCGAATGATTGGAGTCTAATCCATCAATTGTTGGGTACTAAGTTGACATTAAGTACGACCTTTCATCCCCAAATGGATGGCCAGACTCAGAGGACCAACAAAACAATGGAGGATATGCTACGAATGTCCGCCCTGGATTTCGGTAAGAGATAGGAAGATCATCTCTACATGGTGAAGTTTGCCTATAACAATAGCTAACAAGCGAGCATCGGTATGTCACCATTTGAAGCTTTGTATGGTCGAAAGTGCCGTACACCGTTATCATGGGCAGAAGCAGGCGAATCTAAATAACATAAGCGTAAAGAAGTCAATGAAGCTACCTCGACGATACACTCTATTCGAGAGAGGCTACTGATAGCCCAGGATCGTCAAGCAAAATACTACAACGCCAAGCATCGGAACGTGGAGTTCGCGTTGGGTGATTGGGCATATTTGTAGATTAAACCCTTCAAAGGCGTGTCCAGGATTCGACGTCTGAAAAAGTTAAGTCCGAGATATCTTGGTCCGTTTGAAGTGGTGGAGCGAATTGGGGTAGTTGCATATCGGCTAGCTCTTTCGGCAGAATTGAGTGGGTTACGTGATGTGTTTCACATATCTGTGCTGCGAAAAGCCGTCAAAGATCCAGCTCAAGTGATTGAGAATGATCATGTGGCGGTTGAGTATGGGCTAACGATAAATGTTAGGCCCATTAGAATCGAGGATAGAGCCGATAAATAGTTGCAGAACAAGACAATCGGGATGGTCAAAGTCCGATGGGATAACTGTGGCCGTGAGGAGCTCACATAGGAGCGAGAGCAGACCATGCGAGCTGAATTTCCTGAGTTGTTTGTGTAAATTGTTGTACAATGCATCTCTTGTTGTAATAGACATTTTTGAATTTATAACAATGTGACTGCTAGTTTCCTTACTGTGCGCAAATTTCGGGACGAATTTTCTTGTAAGGAGGGGAGGGTTGTAACACCCCAAATCCTAAATTTGACCTAAGACTAGGTTACACGGCCTGGGACACGGGCGTGTCCCAAGCCGTGTCCTGCTCGGTATGGTCGAGCTGCCTAGTAATTGGTCGACAAAATGCGATCGACGAAATTTTTGCGACGGAACACGCCCTGCGACACTGGAGTATCGTAGGCCATGTCCTCCTCTGGTCGACGATCTTCGGTCAACGAAATGCCTCGGCGGCAGCGTGTCTGTAGCCGTATAAGGGCACGCGTCTTGTTACAGTGGCGTGTCACATGGCCATATCCTTCTCTGGTTTTGGCCAGGCAATGAAGCCTGGTGAACACGGGCTAGACACAGGCTTGTCTGAAGCTGTGTCAGGTCACACGGGCGTGTCACATGGACATGTATTGTTTTGGATGAGTCGATTGTGTGCCGCTTAAGGTACACGGCCTCTGACACGGGCATGTCACAGGCCGTGTCAGCCCAAAAATAGAGGTTTGTGGGCAGTTTGTGGCCCTCCATTTCCTTCACCTGGGATCTGATGGCCCAGGATCACTGCTGCTTCATAACCACGAATTGAGAAAAGGATTCTCAAAAAGCTTATGCCATTCTCTTTCTAAAAGAGCTAGAGAGAAGGGAGAGGAAGGAGGAGGAAAAGAAAGGGAGCTGGCCATCGGTGGAGCTTCCAAGTTCCGATGCGAGATCCAAGGCCATATTTGTGGAGGCAAGGCCGCTGCGGCGCTTTCCAACCGACCAGAATTCCATGGCTCCAAAGAGGTCATCAAGGGTAACGATCTTTCTTCTTGGACATGTAAGTCCTCCTTTTTGGCATGTGCATGGATTTCTCCCACAAGAGGGTGGATTGTGAAGCAATTTACCTGGGTTGATTCTTGGAATCCCCAATAATCTTGCATATAGATCCGGAAGTGTGTTGTACGGAATAGGCATGATGTGTGAAGCCCATCTGGACAGGTTGGTCTGGATTGGTGATGTTGTATTTGCACACCGGAGAAGACTCAATGGTTAAACGTGTAGTTTTTTGAGTCAATGGGTGAGACCTGTGAAGGGCAGTAGTAGGAAGTACTAGAGTGGTAGTCCAGGAAAAGAACCTTGTGATGCTTGTGATACTTGATGGGTTGTCCCTATGAAGGATAGTAGCAGGAAGTACTGGTGTGAACTTCCAGGAAAATACCCGCAAGTGCTTGTGTTGTATGTTTGAAAGACCAGTGTTTCTGGCACTGCACATGGCTGCAGGGATTTCTTGTCTATTAAGCCAGCTAAGGTTAGGGTTACGGATGGAAAGTGAGTTCTGTTGATAATGCTGGGCGTGGCTCCTAGCTAACCTGTGATTGTGACGCCAGTACTTGGTGGACATTGTGGCTATTGTGAGCTTGAGGAAAGACCTCGTGCCGAACAGGCAAGGTGAAACCGTCCCGCGCCTTATATTTAGCCTCGAGTACGGTGGTATTCGATGATTGCAAGGCGACTTGAGCAACGTGGGGTGGCTGATCCGTACCTGCGTTATGTCCGTCCAACTTGATGACCTTAAAGTGCGGTCAGTTGGAGCGGATAATGAGAGTCTTAGGCCTGCACGCCGGAAAGACTAAATGCTCAGTTTTACCTTTAGGTTTCGGCCCTGGAATGGTGGTGGGACCCTGGTTCGCCGGTACACCAAGAATGTACCCGGAGTGCACGGATCGTCGGGCCGCGTGGCTGACGGTCGTGATGGATTGTTTGTGCGTGAGAGCACAATGTGTGATATATATATATATCTGTCTATGAATTGCTATGCCTGCAGGGAAGGAATACCACTGCCCCGGGAAAGGGGTAGGGTCGTTATAAAATTGGTCAGCTGATTGCTGACAGTTGCTTTGTTTCCACCATTTGGTGGGCTGTCCCTGTACAGGTGCTGGAGAGCCTAGCGGGACACATAAGGGCTGAAGTCCCTGCTGTCGCTGCTGCTGCTGCTGCTGCTAGCCCTTGAGGTCTAAATGAAGAATGTTGTGTTTTGTTCATGTGTTGTTGGCTTGCACGCCGATGTTTGGAATCCACGCTTGTAAAGAGTAACTGTAAGGCCATAATGCCAAATGATGTTGTATTAGGTGTACATTCCTATATATAAATGTGGTTGTTTATATCAGTGGACATTCATGGTTGGGGTTCAGTATTAATGTTAAAAGCTTCTGCTAGAATCATATGAGTTAGGATGCGCAACTCTGATATCAACCCGTGACTTCGCCGCCTGTTTTGTGGCATATAGTAAGGTGCCCCTGCCAGACCATCTATTATATGCTATATGAACGGATGGAGTCGTTATAAAGGTAAACTCTCACACAATGTTATCTGAGTCTGAAATCTCATCTAATTGTCATGGAGACTATTATTTTGATGAAGATGATTCTGACTTGATGGCACAACATCAAGAACTCTTGAGAGCCTTCGACAAATGTCGTAAAGTAGTCAAAGAACAATCAAAAGAGATTGTTTCTCTCAAGACAGTGGATTCAAGCTTGAAGGAATAAATTGCCGAATTAACTCCTCTTCGAAATGAAGTTCACACCATGAAAGAGGAATTAAAATTCTCTACTGAACTATTATGTCAGAAGGAGAAGTACTTAGATGAGCTAGGAGAAAAGATCTTGGTGGAAAGGAAACTTGTTGAAAGTTACTCCAAGGCAAAGATCGTTCTTCCTCTCATCGATGAATTCTTCGCACCTAAGAAGGGTAGTGGTGTTGGCCTTGTAGCTTAGAAAGGTATGGCTACTAAGAAAGCTGATACCAAAGTCAAAAGGAAGGCAACTCAAAGTCAACCCTTTTTTAAGAAGGTGATCTTCCCCACGAATAAAGACTACTTTTAGACGTCATATGGTCACTTTGTTAGGCCAACTTTTGTGGTGCCTAAATTATGCTACCAAGGATGGACCCATCCGCGAGACTTTGGTGCTAGTGCTTTCAAGGAACCTTATGACGAAATAACTCTCAAAGAGTATGGTCCCTATATTTATGGACCAAATTTTAAGAAGGCACCTAAAGCCAAAATTGTTGCTTCCAAGGCTAAGGAAACAAAGAAGCCTTGTGTCTGCTACAATTACAAGGCTTCCACCACCAAGTCGGTGGCCCATGCTAGACATCCAGTTCAAAAGGTAAAGGGGGTGTACAAGAGAAGGTACAATAGATTTGTCAGTTGGTGTTGCGACAAGATTGGTCACTTTGTCGTAGAACATTGGTTTCACGCCATTAAAATTGAAACTCCACGAGTTAACAGTGCGAGACATACCACACGCGATGTTAATGTTCCTAGTGGTGTTAAACTAACAGGAATAGAGGACCCAAATCAGTTTGGGTTCCTAAGGAAAAATGACCTACTATTACAAGTATGTCCAAAGTTCAACAAAACTCCAATCTTGTATTTGGACAGTAGATGCTCTCGGCACATGACCAGGACAAGAAGCCAATTGCAAGAATATACCCCAGTCGAAGACGGTCAAAAAGTCATCTTTTGAGGGTCTGACTGAGGAATCACTAAAGGATACTTCAGGATCTTTGGAAGCAAATGCTTTGTACTTAACAATGTGAAGTATTAACGCATGAAGTTTAGTGAAAAGTGTTACAAAGGTATTTTTGTTGGTTATAGTAGCAATAGTAAGGCATATAGGATTTTTAACACGAAATCCTTGGTGGTAGAAGAGTTTATAAATGTTATATTTGATGAGACAAGCATGTTGTAACGTCTCGTTTCGCGCTAGGCTCCTCGCACACGATTTAAGTCAAGAGAAGTGACTCAAACTCGGGAAGCGTCGAGTGAGCCGACTGGCTTCGATGAATTTTACCTTAGCAATATTCTTGATGCTGAGGCTTTGAGTAAACTCAACACCACACAACTTATTTTACTTAGAATTGTTTCTGGAAGTTGAGGAGTTGAGTTAAGTCAATATGACGTTGAGTCGTCTCAACGCCACTCAATACTTTTAACTTAGATCTATTATGGCTGATGTTGGCATTGAGTGAAGTCAACACATCGTTGAGTGGTTTCAGCACCACTCAATACTTTTAAATTAGATCTATACCGGCTGATGTTGGCATTGAGTGAAGTGAACGCGACATTAAGTGGTCTCAACGCCACTCAACGCTTTTAACTTAGAATTATCCCAGCTGATGTTGGAGTTGAGTGAATTCAATGCGGCATTGAGTTGAATAACCTCCACTCAATGCTTTTAAATTAGAACTATTCCGACTGATATTGACATTGAGTGATGTCAACGCGGCGTTGAGTCGTCTCAATGCCACTCAACGCTTTTAACTTATAATCATTTTGAGGGATGTTGGCATTGAGTGAAGTCAATGTGGCATTGAGTGGTCTCAACGCCCATCAATGCTTTTTTTTACTTATAGTTATTCTGAGGCTTGTTGGTGTCAAATGTGTTGAGTGCAATTGACACCACTCGGCGATTCGTCACGTGAAGGAGGCACTCTCAACGATTTTGACTTATTGGATTTTTGGCTCAGTCTTCTTGCCGCCACATGCACAGTCTGAACCGGACATTTTGGTTTGGCGCCAAATGACTTAAATTGGATGGTTATTTTAAAAAGGACATAGTTAATGTAATAATATATGGTCCAATGTTAGGGCGACATGTGGCAGGGCAACCTAACCCAAATTTTCATTATAAAAGGAGACTTACGGAAAACCTAGCCGCCACTTTGACATTTTTGGTCGAGCAGTTACCTCTACCGAAACCGATGAAGAAGGGATTGCTAGAGTCGTATTTTCGGGAGGAAAGTCTTCCCTTTCTCTTCCCCATAAAGAACAACACCAACAAGGAGAAAGATGTCGCCAAGGAGAGTGATAAGATCCATGGCCGGAACCGCCGGAAATGAGATGTGCTTCCTACCCCCTCCCTTGGTGCTAGATCTGTAGTTATTTTCTAGGAGAGATGTCGACTCAAAAGAGTTTTACTTGTGAGATGAAGATCACCTATGTAGAGACCATGCTAGGGCTTGTGTCCTAGAGTTTTGATGTCTTCAACATCTCCTCTCTTCTTTGTGTAGATGGTGGACTTCATTTCGTGAAGAGAAATGGTATATTGAGCGTGAATAAGGGAGGAGTAAGTTTTGCATAGAGTTTTGATTAAAAGTCTATTGAAAGAAGATGAGCCGATGTCGTTCATCTTGCTCTAAGATGCGTGCAGAAATCTGTTTTATGTGCGCAGCGAACTTCAAGTCCGTTTTCAAGTATGTTACGGCTAGATCTAGGCTTTTGACTAAACACAAAAGTCGTAGCCCTTTGAATGACCTTTCCACTGAATGGTTACACATTTTCATACGAGTCTTGTAGACTCAGGAATGTCTAATCGAAATTTCTATATAGTCAAGTCTTATGTATTTGTTGTTCTCGGGTTAGTGTAGAGATTAGTTTGGAATTTTGCCGAGATGTCATAGTAAATTACGGATGAGGTTTTTCTTGAAGTTTGTTGGACTTAATTGGTTAGTGGTTGTGATAAATAAATGATTATTTGCATTTAGTTGGTATATCCTTAAGTAAAACAAATGGTTTGGTGAGACGCATTAGTGCAAACAAGTTGTTGGAGTTTAATAATCAAACGGATCGAAAATTTAGTGAACCATATATGTGCATGTGAAGTATAATGGTAGTTTGTGAAATCTTGTTGAAGCGTAGTTGTTTGTGAATGCTTAATTTTAGAAAGGATTGGATAAGGTTAATGAAGGATATGTGAGATGTTGATTAATGGAATGTGTATCGTAGTCCACTGTTTAAATTTGAGTCTCTCTACGGGTAGCAGTGTGGGATTGGTATGTTGTGTAATATGGCCTGCCACTTATGTGAATGATGAGCCCTTGTGTGGTGTGGAAATGTGGAAGGGTTGGAAGTGCGTGTTTGTTTCATGCATTAGAATGATATGTTGATAAGGGACTCAGTGTGGAGCCCTTGCGTGCTGATGAGTATGGGATATGAATAATAAAAAGTGACTTAATGTGGAGCCGTTAAAATGTGAAATTGCATGCGGTGTGTGTTGACATGCAGTGTCATAATCCCTGGTTAAGAATAGTGTGGCAGGTTTATGGGCTGCCCAGTCGTCACACCGACGGGAGTTGACGGATAGACTATGGATGGTTGGGCTTAGCCCTCAGTGCTTATTCTCGGGGCTCCTTCCATGTCAATTCGACGGTTGGGCTTGTTCCTTTAGTGATAAGTTCCCTTAGGCCCCTTTCGTGCCATGATGATAGGCCAACATAGGGATATGTTTTTGGTGCACATCTGCCTGAGACCCCTCTGAGCCATAGTACGTATGTGAGCTCTGTTGTTGGTTATTAGCATTGATGCATATGGAGGCATAAGCGTGGTAGTGTGGATGCCCTCGTAGTAGTGGAAAAGCCTGTTTAACTGTCACCATCAGGACATGACGGATGACGCATGAGAGGTTGGCTACCTGCTCGAAAGGTAGGAACTACATGTCTGTGTCGACTTAGCAATTGCATGTGTGTTCATGGGCGAGTAATTGCATTTCATTTATAACATTGCATTGTATTACATACACAAAATCCTCATCATATAAGTTTGTATGGGCACTCTTATATGATGAGTTACTTTACTGTTAAGCCGATTCTTAACTTATATGTTTGTATGGGCATTCATATTTGTTAAGTTACTTCCTGTTGTATTGTACAGTTCTATTGAAAGTAGAACTGCTAGTATATATTGTTGTAGTTACTTTGATATACTTTGTTATAGTTTAGCACTTTGCGACTTGTTTTGTACTACAACTATTATATATATTGTACCCTCTCATTTTCTCCGCTAGGTGCCTAAGAGTCTCTGGGGGAGCAGATGTAATAGCCACTTAGACTTTATGACTAACAGTTACTATGTCTTCCTTTTTAGGAGAAAACTTAGCAGATTGAGCAGCAACAGGTTATGTAGGAGGGCAACTATGCTAGGGTAACATGTCCTGAAGTAACGATACCATCGATTTCATCGGTGACTGCTGTGAGTTTTAGAAGAACTCATTTTGTTGCCTTTTTTTGGCATGGTGTACTCTAATACTATAGAATCCTTGGTTGCTTATTTTTATTTATTGTACTTGTCATGGACTATATACTTACATGAATTTTGACTTCTATACATTCTTATGTTGGGTTGGTATGGATGTTATTGATTTAGCCAGCAGGATAGGCGTCTTGTGGTACAGGTCGACTCGTGTGTTGGCACTACCGCAAGGAGGCTATTCTGGGCATAAGACTCCCCTCGGTCCTGTTTTGTTTTCCAAGACGGGGGGGGGGGGGGGGGGGGTGGGGGGTCTTACAAATGGTATCCGTTTGCAATGATCCTGAACTAAAGAAGTTTAGGAACAATGGTGCCACCCCCACTCTATGGGTCAGTTTATGAACAAACTGACTTATCGGAAGAAGTGGTGTGACCATATATAATTAACACTAAGTATGTCCAGTCATTACCCTATGATTAACCTACCTGACCTTAGGTTTGTACCTTTGGTGTAGATCCCAGTGAATATAGAGATAGTAGGGGCACTCTCGTACCTTCTGTACCCACTCAGTTCCAACAGTCGTGGCTAGGACAGATGCTCGCGGCTATTTTGGACACGTTCAAGGCTCAACAGGCTCCGTTGCAATAGCAAGCCTCGAGCTCTAATTGGTTAAGCATGTTCCGGGCTCTCTCTCCACCTACCTATCATGAGATAGAGTCGGTCATGCATATAGAGGAATGGCTCGACTCAGTGTAAGAACTAATCGCGGGAATCCGATGTTCAACCAACATGGTTGTGATATTAGCTGTGTCGGTATTGGAATCCCATGCTAAGAGGTAGTGTAAGTCACTCATGGGCTCCACCTTTCAAGGTAGGGTGTACACATAGATTAGTTGGACTGATTTTTTGGAAGCCTTATTGGAACACTTCATCCCTTATACCATTCAGGATGAACTTGAAGAAAGATTCCTGCAGTTGAAATAGGGATCCAAGATAGTTACAGAATATCAGCGAGAGTTTTAGCTTCTTGCTAGGTTTACTGACACATACTAGTTGAATGATGGGGGTATGCTATGCGATTCTATAAAGGCTTGCGGGATCCCCTGTGGCAAGCCCTTTTTTTTATAGTGTATTCAAAATTAGTAGAGAAAATTGATATGGTGAAAAGGCTAGAGGCAGATCACTTAGGAAGTAATAAGAGTCCCACAGAGGGTGTGATGGAAGCCAATCCTAGATATAGGAGGAGGCAAGATAACAGAGGGATAGGAAATAATGAAGTTGGGGGTCGCTTCCATCAGAATTACAGGATGCAGTGTTCGGCCCCGCAGCCAGCACAGATGCATCTGCAACCCAGGGAGTAGTGAGCGAGTCTGCTTCCAGTGCAACCAGATGGGGCACATCCAATGCTACTATCCACAACTAGGTGTAAATGCTCTCCCTGCTCTTCCTCCCGCAACTCCACGAAGACGAGGACATATGCCTGGTCGAGGATGAGGACCACGAGGAAGGAATCCTGGACCTGCTCGGGATCATGTGTTCGCACTAGACATGGCGCAAGTGCGGAATCCTCAGGATGTGATTGCTGGTATGTTGCGATTTAATTACTATGTTATATGCTTTTCTCTTCAAATAGTCTAAAATATGCTAAGAGTCTTGCTTGAGTCTTTATAATTGGTACATAGGCACCCTTTTGGTTAGTGGGAAACTAGCTTATACTCTTTTCGATAAAAGGTGTCACACACTCGTTTGCGTCGATAGATTTCATTAACGACCTAGAAGGAGTGCAATACTTCACAGGTATTACTCGAAGAGTACTCCTCCTGGATGGCTCTGAGAGGACTGCATCCACAAAATGATATTTGGAGGTTCTTCTTGCAGGAAAGTTCTTTGAAACCCATGTAACTGTGTTGAGAATGCCAGAATTCGACATCATTCTGGGCATGGCATGGTTAGCTTGGTACCCCCCCAAAATTGATTGTACGTAGAAACAAATTTCCTTGAGGCATGGAGACTCTGAGGTCATCTTTCAAGGTATTACACTCGCACCTTGTACATTGTTATCTTCGATTCAGGCCCTTAAAGCAGATATGAGAGGGGATGAGGTTTATATGGTATGTTTTGAACTAAAAGAGATGGTAACTGAGTTGAAAGAGGTATGGGTAGTGGGGGATTCAGTCTACTTCCCGCGCATAGGGAAGTAGACTTCCAAATTAAATAGGTACTGTGTGCCAAACACATCTCAAGGACCCCTTACCGAATGACCCGAAAGGAACTCGCCGAATTTAGAGTTCAATTGCAAGAATTAGTAGAGTCAGGGTTTGTTCGCCCTAGTTTATTGCCCTAGGGAGCCCCTATTTTGTTTGTTAAGAAGAAAGACAGAACCTTACATCTGTGCATAGACTATTAGGAGCTCAACCAACTGATGTTGCAGAACACCTATCCCATACCCCAGATTGATGAGTTATTCAATCAGTTGGTAGGAGCGCATTGGTTCTCCAAAGTAGACTCGTGCTCGGTGTACTATCAGTTGAGGATACGACAAGTGGACATTCCGAAAATTTCATTTAGCTCAAGGTACGGTTTGTTCGAGTTCACCGTGATGTTGCTTGGGCTCATAAATGTCTCTTCAGCATTCACGAGTTTGATGAACAAGGTGTTTGAGACATATCTTGACGTCTTCATCATCGTCTTCATCGATAATATTTTGTTCTATTCAAAGATAGAGGATGAGCATGTTAAACACTTGATCTTGGTTCTGAAGAAGTTAAAGGAGTAAACCTTGTTGGCTAAGTTCAACAGGTGCGAATTTTGGCTCCAATAAGTTTCCTTCTTGTACCATGTGATTTGTAACGCCCCAAATATCTTAAGGTGGGAAATGCTTCTCTGCGGGTTATCGCTCGGCGTTAGATAGTTACCGCTAGGTGGTAGCTCCAGGGTTAGCGTCGACTGTGTCGACAACGTTAAGTTCTCAGGGAAGATGTTACCGCGCGACTGAAAGTTGTTACCGCGCATCAGTAGCTGGGTATTAGTCTGGAAGAGTTCTCGGGAAGCTATCGTCCGGTGATAGTGTTACTACTAGCAATAGCGGGGCTAATTTTATTTATGGAGGTCTCGAAATTCTACCGCGCAACGATAGCCGTTAGCGTGCAGTGATAGAGGTAGGTGTTCTGTCGTAACCAACATCGGCTACCACGCTGCGTTAGCATCCTATCGCGCGGCGATAGTCAATCCATAATGGCATGGCCAAGTGTCGGCCTGTGATTGGAAGGTTTGGGCGGTTGTGCTAGAAACGAGGCGTTGATTTAAGGTACCAAGAGGTGGTAGCAAGTTACCGCGCGGCGGTAGCTTTATGTACTAGTTCGGTTCAGCCATTTTCGCTTCATTTCTTTTGGTGTGAGGACTTGGTCTGGGCTTCTTGGAGGAGGTGCAGCACCGCCCGAAGAGAGTTCTCGCCACCATTGGAGTTCCGAAGATCTGATTCATAGGATGAGCCCGGAGCTTTGGAGGCAAGATCATTGCGGTCACGTTCATCCTTCTAGATATTTATCATGGCACCGAAGAGAGCGCAAAAGGCGACGCTTCTCAACTTGGACATGTGAAGTCCTCTTCCTTTTATATAGGAAACCCTCTCCCGCAAGTGTGCGGTGAGCGTGAGGTCTTCCTTTGGTTATATACGGAGTATCCCCATAGTTTTGCATTTAGAGTTCGGAATCGATGTACAAACATAGGTATGGTAGGTGAAGCCCATTCAGATGGGTTGCTCCGGATTGGTGATGTTTTTTCTTTATGCTTGTTAATGGCTGGAGAACACTCTGTGATGTTTTTTTTGTGGTTTCTATACGGTAGAATGCAGAAGGAAACCTTGGGGTCAAACTCCAAGGAGCACGCGATAAACTAGGAAGAATCGCTTTTCTGCCAGGTAACGCATTGCGGTAGTGCTACCGTCGACGGTAGCTCCTTGAGAGCTTTGTTTGAGGCCTGTATTCTGGAGACCTAGGGCTAGTGTTTGAGGCCTGTGTCGTTGAGATATAGGGCCTGTGATGTGGGGCTGAGAGCTTTGAGATCCCAGCTTGGTGGTCTGAGAGCCATCCGTATATCATAACGCGGTTATGTAAAGTTTGGAGAAATGGGAATGGGGAGGAAAACTCGCGTCGTGGCTTGTTGTTCCTGGTGATGTGAGCAATGGGAAAGGGCCAAAACTACCCAGTAGATATGCAGAGCGTTTGTGGGTAGTGTTGCCTGTCGCGGCCATAGTTATGGGTCTTTGGCCTTGTGCAGGCCATAAAGACTACAAAAATGCTCATGTTTGTTGTCGTCTTATGAACGGTGGTGCGTCCCTAGTTTTTGTCAGGACACCGAGAATGTGCCCTGAGAGCACGGGGTGTGTGGCAGTTTGTGCCTACGGCTGTAGTGAAGTGTGCTTAAATTGCACTTTCATTGCTATGTTTGGTTTTGCTAATATATTGCAGGGAAGGAGCATCGCCGCCCCAAGTATGGTGTGGGGTCGTTATAATTTGGTCAGCTTTAGCTATCCGTTGCATTGTTTTGCAACCATTCGGTGGAATGTTCTTATGAAGGAATAGGTGAGCCAAGTGTCAAGTAGCGGGCTAAAGCCCTTGATGCTGTGCTGGCCCTTGAAGGCCAAAGCAAAGTGTTTTTCCTTTACTATGTTCATGTGTTGTCGACATGCGTGCCAAAGTCTGTAAAACACTTTAATTCTAGTTGAGTATTGTAAGGCCTTACGGACAAGACTTTCTTGGTGTTTTTGTACCTTCATTCCTATTTTGATCTCTTGTGGATCAAAACACTTTAATTCTAGTACACAGTTGACCCGACTAGCTGATCAAATAGATCATCAATCCTCGGGATTGGATATCTATTCTTCTCTGTCATCTTATTCAACTCTTGTCAATCAATGTATAGTCTTAAACTTCCGTCCTTCTTCTTAACAAAAAGAACTGGCGTCCTCCAAGGCGACGAACTTGGAAGCACGTACCCTTGATCTAACAGCTCTTGAAGCTATACCTTCAATTCCACCACCTCCATAGGTGCTAAGCAATACAGGGAGAGTTACACAGGCTTGGCACCTGGCACTAGCTCGATTGTGAAGTCGACCTCTCACTGAGGTGGGGCTCTAGAGAGATTTTCAAGAAAAACTTCAGGATACTTTGATACAACTAGGATACTATCAAGACGTGGTTTGGGCTTCAAAGCATCTACTAAGGTGATAAAAAGCTCTGCACCACTACAAACTGCTTTAACCACTTGGAGAGCAGACATCAAAGTCTTGCTTGTTCCCTTAATGCCAGAGAATGTCATCTCACGCTTTGTATCCACGCCTAGTATGACCACCTTGAGGGTGCAATCAATATACGCACGCTGCTCTGAGAGCTAGTCCATGCCAAAGATCACCTCAAACTCCACTATCGGTAGTAGTGATGCTTGTAAGTCAAACTCTTGACTCCCAATCTGTACCTTCATGCAGCAAAATTTATCAGCGTGCATAGAACACATGTTGGCAACATCATATCCAATATATATACATTGTCATCTAAGAAGGAACTCTAATGCACGATACAAATTCCTTGGACAAAAGTGAGTGTGAAGCTCCCGTATCAAACAGTGCTCTCACCGGGTAATTAAAGATCAAAATAAAGCCTAACACAACAATTCATATTCTAACTCGCATAAGGCAACAAATATGCAAAGCTAAATATGCTATTGATTAAATCATACCTATCACCACATCAGCCTGCTTTATGTCCTCCTGTTGTCCAAGGTTGTAAACTCTAAGCTGGGCTGGAGCATAGTGGGATGCGGTTGACTCCACCTCCTTTCCCTTCCCTGCATTAGTTGCACTAGGCTTCTTCTCTGACTTCGGGTGACCACTCCAACAGTCTCGGGCGAAGTGTCCCTATTTGCCATAATTGTAACATGTAACCGGGCCTCGCTCTTAAGTAACTCCAGACGAACCCGTATGTCGGGCTAGACCCAAAGTCCTATCCTTATTGTTCAACTTACGGAACCCAGACTTCGACTAGCTTGACACCTTGAACTCCGACTTCTTTAAGCTTTAGTACTTCTTTGCTTGAACTCTCTTCATATCTTTTTCCAGAGATCAGGTGGTATTGACCAGAGTTACAAAACCCTACGTCACAGGCATAGAGAGCTGTATCCTTAGGTCATCATGCAAACCCTCATAGAACCAGTTGGTCTTACGCTCCTCGTCAGCAAACATAGAGCCAACATAATGTCCAAACCTCATGAACTCATGGAGATACTCTTCCACGTTTATCTCCCTGCGTCAGTCTCTAGAACTAATTCTCCATGTCGATCCTCTGTGCCGAGGTGAGGTATCTCGCCGGGAATAACCTCGAGAACTCCATCGAAACATCGGTGAGTTGTCTTCCAACCAAGAGATGCAACTCTAACTCTTCCCACCACAGTCTCGCCTCTCCATCCAACAAGAAAAAAGAAATGGTGGTTTTCTGCCATTCCTCTATTTCGGTTGTTGTCAAGACTCTCTTAACATGAGAGAGCGAATCCTCGGCCGGGGTTGGGGTTCCAGTCAAGACACTCTTATTGAGTGGCACCAACTCCATAATAGGGGCAGGAGGTTGCCCTTGCCTCCCTAACTGGGCATTTATCTTTGCAAAAACCACCTCAGACATGAGTCTTATCATTTCTGCCGAAGGAGAGGTTGAAGTTGCATCATTAGGTGCACTTCTTTCCGCAGAGTGCGGACGTTTCGATTGTTCTGCACCAATCTTGGTCACCTATATATGTAGGACACAACATTAAGGGACCAAAGAAAATTGCAAAAAGTAATCATAGGAACACACACAAACATGTGCTCACCACCCCTTAAAAGAATTCGCCCACTAATTCATATAATAATGACTGACACCGTAGTCTGATACCAAATTATAACACTCCCATCCGTCACATGAAATATAATAGAAGGTCCGGCCGGGCCAACGCCATATTCCACGGACAGTCAGTTGGGTTACGTTTTAATAACAAATTACTAAGAAACAATATCGAATCATGACACAGAGCATTCTAGCAGTAGCTTTTAAATAAGTTGGAAGAACCCTCCCGGATTGCATTACCTCTCATCACTTTAACAAGGAAGGATCAGAAGTTTCTTTGGTCGCTGGAGTGCGCACAAGCTTTCTAAGAACAAAAGTGTTGTTTGACCACGACACATGTCTTATGTTTGCCATGTGGATCGGAGGGCTTTGATATTTACAGTGACACCTCTGGTTGTGGATTAGGTTGTATTCTGCTTCAACACGGGAAGGTGATAGCCTATGGATAGAGCCAGCTGAAGGTGCTTGAAAGGAATTACCCGGTGCATGATTTGGAGTTGGCGGCTGTGGTATTCGCTCCTAAGCTTTGGAGGAATTATCTGTATGGGGTTAAGTTCGATATTTATTCAGATCATAAGAGCCCAAAGTATCTGATAGATTAGAAGGACATGAACATGCGTCAACGTAGGTTGATAGAGTTCCTTGGGGAGTACATCTACAAGGTTCATTATATTCCTGGGAAGGGGTACATTGTGGTAGATGCTTTGAGTCGTAGGACTCCTACACGGCCAACTGGTTATAAATGTACGACGAGTAGCTTATTCAGGATTTGGAGACCTTGGATATCTCTTGTGTTGACAAAGGATCTAATGAAAATGCATGTTTGAGTTGGACAGAGGTTCAATACAACCTCGCGAACAGGATTCGGCGGGACTTGGAGTTGGACGTGAGTTTGAAACGTCACTGGATGGAAGCTGTTGATCGGTCTAAAGACCAGTTATCTATTTGATGTCTACTAATATTCGCAAGGGGAAAATAACCAAACTAACAATCCAACAAGGCAAGTATACCTATCGAAATGCGGCTAGGGGACACAAGTGTCATATTAAAATCCGGGAACCGTTAATTAATCTTACTCACACGAAAACCATTATCTTATCGAAGAATTTTTTAGGGTTTAAGAGATTACTAAAATGCGATTATGGAGAGAAGTATTATGCTAAGAAAGAAACGTTTGCTGAAAAATAGAGAGCTATTAAAACGATTACAACGAGGAATTAAGACAATGAAAGAGAAGAGCACTCGATCGAGGATCACCTCGGCTAAAGTTGATTAAGAAATACGAAAATAAACTTTTACTTAATAAAGTTAAAACCTTGACCATGGAGGTTGCATAAGCGCAAACACGCTTCTCTCGAAGCCGTGCCTACCTGCGTTTAGGAATGCTCAACCGAACTCTCATCCGATCGGAGATCTAAAGCTCGCTTTAAGCTGCGAACCCCTCTATTGGATTTCACTCCAATCCAGGAGATTTAACGTCTGCCTCTCTCGAGGGGTGTGTGCAGCTCTCTTTACTCTTGAGTGCTTACTTCAAACTATCAGCCTCTCGGCTAGCCAAGAATGAAAGCTAATGATGGAAAATATACATATTGATGATATAACTCCAAGTAGGGTTTTTAATCAAGAGTAATTCAAGGCATAACTTTAGAAAGAAAAAGTAGAGTTAAAGCATCATAACTTAATCAACTCGAACCTCGAATCATCAAGATCGAGTACAAGGATGATTAGTTACTCATGGTGAAATGGAGAAAAGAAGATGCGTAGAAGAAAATAATGAAAACAAAGTAGAAACGAAAAAGAAAACAACACTTCTTTATTAATGGAAACAGGGATCTTACAACTTGAAAACCAGAGATTACAAGTGCATGGAAAGTAAACGACACTATCATTAACATTATTCTACAGAAAGAAGCTAGGAGCTAATACAGGGAAAGCATTAAGCTAGAGATAAGAAGAGCTAAAAATGAAGACATGCTTGAAAAAGTTCAAAAATACAAAGGACAGAACCTCCTCTCTCAATCCAAAAGGTCTATCTGAACCCTTGGATATGGGCACTATTTATAGATTTTTTCGGGTCGAGTCACGCCCCCCTGTCACGCCCGGGTCAGGCGTGACCCTGGGGCGTGACACATTTGGTGCGACTTTTTCGGGCTGGATTTTAATTCTGGTGAAGTAGCTGAAGTACACGCCCAAATGTCATGCCCTGGTAGGGCGTGTACCTGAGGCGTGTTCTTTGCGGCGTGACTTTGTTGAGCTGGAATTGAATGCTGGAGGTGACAGGCGTGGTTGCTGAAGTACACGCCCATATGTCACGCCCGGGTTGGGCGTGACCCGGCGGTATGACACTTTTGGTGCGACAGTGGAGCGGGAAAAACGTGCGTGTTGCGGAGATTCCTTGGAACCTGGGGACACGCCTCTGGAACACGCCTGTGTCGGATCTGACATGGGCGTGACAGAGGGCGTGTACACTAAGTTTCCATGTAATGCAGTTTCAGACCAATTGCTTCATTCCTCTGGGGCGTGTCACAGAAAAATTCGGCTGAAAGCCGTGAAAACCTGCGAAAAGCAGAAAAAACGCATTAGCGACAAAAATATATACAAAGGGGAATCAAAATAAGTACTTTACAAGACATGATTTGCTTTAAAACCCTGAAAATACCCTAATAAAATTGACTGCAAACCGTATTATCAAATTCCCTCAAGCTTAAGTTTTGTTTGTCCCCAAGCAAAGATATAAAAACTAGCTAATCATAAAAAGTGACTAATTCAAAAAAGTTTTAATCATGCTTACACAAGTACTATGCGAAATTCCAGGTAAGGAGAATGTAAAACGTAAATCTAAAACAATTATTTTGGTATGGTTTAACTTTTATAAACTTTACTTAATAAAAATAAATCATCCAGAATTTTGACGAAATTCTATAAATAGATTTAAGCAAGGCAACGAAAATGAAAAGAACGTATTGAGTTATTACTAGATCCAAGCAACGCATTATAATTATATTAATTAAATAACAAAAATTTATGTTTAAATCCAAAACTAAAACTGATTTACTTTTCTTCTTTTCTAAGTTGTTAAATAAAATTTAAAAAGGCGTGAATCAAAAGAACTTAATAGGACCGAAACATTTGGTTTAAGATTATGAATAGGAGTGGAATTCAAATATAAACATGGAGGCTTAAAATCACAGTAAACCAAAACAACGAGTTTCAAAAAAATTTTATTTTAAAAAAATATGTATATATATATATATTTTGTCTTTCTTTTTCTTCTTTATTATTTTTTTTTCATCATTCATTTTTTTTCTTTTTTCAAAACAAAGGCCATAAAAATTTTTTCTTTCATGTTGAATTGGCCAGAAAAAATCAAACATTGCTTTTCATTACACTTTTTCAACAATTTCTCCAAAAATTACACAAAATTTCCTATCATGAAAATTTAAGAATGAAACTCAAAAAATTTAGCGTGATTAGATAGGTAGGAATTTTGGCTTTGGTGAAAATGAAATGCTATGTGGAGTTATCAAATGAATTTGGAAAAAAAATGCTCAAAAGCGACTAACTAGTGGTAAAAGATTTTAGGTTGGCAGGAGAGCTCAAACGTAAACAAAAATGGCCTAAATCATTTTCACGCTTTTTAAATTTATTTAAAACATAGATTTGAAAATTTCCAAAAAGCAAGTTCGAGATAATAAAAGAATATTGATGAAATTATCTTGAAAATAAAAATAATATGTCACTTGGATCGTTCATATCTACTACGTTATTCAAAATTTGTCCTTACAAAAATTATCTAAAGACGAAAAGGAAAATAGTGGATGATAAATTTTAGAGAAAGTAAAGAAAATAAAGAACGAAAAACCATAATAGAAATGCGCGTTTTAGAGAAATATTTCACCTTAACATGCTACCGTGAATTATAAACACAGCATGACCAACATTTTACTTGTGAAATATGATAAAAAATGATTAGAAAAATTATAATTAACTACGTTGTTTATAAATAAGTTTGAGAAAAACAAAACATAAACATGGGGTACTTATTGAAATACCAAAATGCAGCTATATATATATATTTTGGATTTTTGAAGAATATTTACAAAAAAGTAAAAGATATTTACAAAAAGCAAAAAGAAGGAGGAAGTCCTCCCCCAAGCTTAAATTCTACATTGTCCTCAATTGAGAAGGAGGTTGGAGAACGAGAGAAAATTAAAGTACAGAAATGAAAAACAGAATTGAAAAACAGGTACTTCCCCAGTTTTATTTTGCAGCAAAAGCTTAGTGATGCCGCTCCCCCATGCTTGCGCTTTGAGTCTTCTGGAAAGGTCTTTTGTAGGACTTTGTGATGGATTTAGCAGCATTGGAGCAGGCGATCGCAAAAGCTTGAGCTTGGCGAAACCATCCGGGGCAAAAAAATATAAGAAGAAAGAAAACAAAAAAAATAGATTGGGTTGCCTCCCAAGAGAGCCCTTTGTTTAAAGCGTCGTTTGAGCTCGACGCATTAAAAAAAATATTGTCTGAACGATTATTTGTCCAAAGTAGCAAGTAACTAGACGGTGTCCAGTTAGTTTAAAGTTCGTGTAGAATAATATTAATACAGTTTGGACTGACATCACCATAGAGATAAAGTTTAAGACGTTGTCCATTCACTTTGAACTCACCCTTTTCAGGGTGCGAAACTAAAACCGTGCCATACGGAAAAATTTCTCTAACTATAAATGGCCCAGACCATCGTGATTTTAGATTTCCCGGAAATAAACGTAATCGTGAGTTATATAAAAGAACTTGGTTGCCCGGCTTAAAGGTTTTTGGGTACCTAAGATGTTTATCGTGCAAACGCTTCGTCCGCTCTTTATAAAATTTATTATTTTCATAAGCGTTAGAGCGCCACTCGTCGAGTTCGTTAAGTTGGAATTTTCTAAAATTGCCGACAGAGTGGGGATCGAAGTTAACAAATCTTAAGGCCCAAAAAGCGCGGTGTTCTAATTCTACGGGCAAATGACACGATTTTCCATAAACCAACCGATATGTCGTACATCCGAGGGCGGTTTTGTATGCTGTTCGGTAGGCCCATATAGCATCGTCTAATTTTGCTGACCAGTCTTTTCTAGATATAGAAACAGTCTTTTCTAAAATTCTTTGTATTTCTCTATTTACTACTTTGACTTGTCCGTTAGTTTGGGGTGGTAGGCAGTGGAAAGCTTATGAGTAACGCCATATTTAGTTAGGATTTTTGAAAATTGCGCGTTACAGAAATGAGAACACCTATCACTAATGATAGCGCGCGGCGTACCGAAGCGAGAAAATAACTTTTTTAGGAAATTAACTACGACTCGGGCGTCATTTGTAGGAATAGCTTGGGCTTCGGCCCAACGCGAAATATAATCAACGATAACTAAAATGTACTTATTCCCGAAGCTAGAAGGAAAAGGGCCGACAAAAACAATCGCCAGAGGTCGAAAACTTCGCACTCTAGGAAATAATTTTGTGGCATTTCATTTTTATTCGAAATAATCCCCGACCGTTGGCAACTATCACACCTACTCACAAAGGCATGCGCGTCTTTAAACAGGGTAGGCCAGTAAAAACCCGCGCTTAACACTTTGTGAGCGGTGCGAGCAGCTTGATAGTGCCCACCTGTCGGTCCTTCATGCAAATGTTTAATAATATTTAATCCTTCTTCATAAGAAACACACCTCCTTATCATTTGGTCGGCACAAATTCTAAAAAGATGCGGGTACTCCCAAAAATAGTTCTTCAGCTCAGAAAAGAATTTCTTCTTTTGCTGAGATGAAAACTCTTTTGGGAGCACACGAGCCACTAGATAGTTGGCAATTTGGGCAAATCAAGGAGAAGTAGACGTGTTAATTATGAACAGCTTGTCATCGGGGAAATAGTCATTAAAAGAAGTTTCGTCTATTTTTTTATAAACGGGTTATCTAGGCGCGAAAGGTGGTCAGCGGCCAAGTTCTCGGCTCCTCGCTTATCACGAATCTCTAAGTCAAACTCCTGGAGGAGTAAGACCCAGCGAATCAAGCACGGCTTGGCATCCGTTTTGGAAAGAAGATATTTGAGGGCCGAGTGGTCCATAAAAACAATAATTTTTGAAAGAGTAATATAAGGACGAAATTTATCAAAAGAGAATACTACGGCTAGGAGCTCCTTCTCGGTCGTGGTGTAATTTTCCTGTGCAGATGTGAGTGTCTTACTAGCGTAATAGATGGGGTGGAAGTTTTTAGATATGCGTTGGCCTAAAACGGCTCCCAACGCATAACTACTCGCATCGCACATTATCTCAAATGGAAATTCCCACACTGAAGCTATCATGATTGTGGCATTAACTAATTTTTCTTTTATTAAATTAAAGGCAGCTAGACAGAGATCATCAAAGATGAATGGGGCGTCTTTTTCTAAGAGATGTGTAAGGGGCTTGGTGATCTTGGAAAAGTCTTTTATGAAGCGGCGGTAGAAACCCGCGTGACCTAGAAAACTTCTTATAGCTTTTATGTTCGTAGGTGGCGGCCGCTTCTCGATAACTTCTATTTTCGCAACATTTACTTCAATACCTCTTTCAGAAATTTTATGTCCCAAAACTAACACTTCCCTCACCATAAAATGGAATTTTCCGAATTTAAGGCGAGGTTAGTTTCTTCGCATCGCTCTAAGACTTTTTCAAGGTTCTCTAAGCAACTATCGTAGGAATCACCGAACACGGAGAAATCATCCATGAAAACTTCCATGATGCTTTCTACGTACTTGTCAAAGATAGCGAGCATACATCGCTGGAATGTAGCTGGCGCATTGCACAATCCAAACGACATTCTTCGGTAGGAGAAGGTGCCAAAGGGACAGGTAAACGTAGTTTTCTCCTGGTCCTCGGAAGAAATGGGGATTTGTAAATACCCCCAGAGGCCATCGAGAAAACAATAAAAGCTATGTCCGGAAAGTCGTTCTAAAATCTGATCGATGAATGGCAAGGGGAAGTGATCCTTGCGGGTGGCGTCATTTAGCTTACGGTAATCTATATACATTCGCAAACCGGTCACCGTCCGGGTCGGGATTAATTCATTATTCTCATTACTTATTACCGTTATCCCTCCCTTCTTTGGTACTACCTGAACAGGGCTAACCCACTTACGGTCTGATATAAGATAGATAATTCCGGCATCTAATAACTTCATAACCTCTCCCTTGACTACTTATTTCATGTTTGGGTTTATACGGCGCTGAGGATGGATAGAGTTACATGAATTATCTTCCATTAATATTTTGTGAGTACAGAAAGATTGGCTTATGCCCTTGATATCAGAAATCTGCCAAGCAATGGCTCGGCGATGCTTACGTAAAATTAAAAGGAGATTATCAATTTGCGAATCCGTAAGATAGGCTGAAACTATGACGGGCAGCTTAGAATCCTTTTCTAAGAAAACGTATTTAAGGTGCTCTGGTAGTTATTTCAGTTACAGGGTAGGGTGTCTTCATATGACATTTTTGAAATCTGATCTTTTTCAAAAACAATATGTTCATAAAATTTTTCTTTGTATGGTAATTTGAAAGGGGTGGGGCTAGCGGCGAAGGCGGCTTCTCGCAGCGATTCAGTTGGAGGAGTAGAAGAGGAACAAAAATCAGAAAATTCTTTTTCAAAATCAGAGAGGTGAGAGGAGGACTCTTCACTTAAATGTAGCGATTCAGTTGAAGTAGTATAAGAATGAAAATCAGAAAATTCTTTTTCAAAATCAGAGAGGTGATAGGAGGACTCTTCACTTACGACATTTACAAAGAAACATGAGTCATCATTGGCTAGGGTGTTTTTCATCGAGGGGGTGATAGAGAAAGTTACTTCGTCATCGCCTACTCGAAGGAAGAGCTTACCATTGCTTACGTCAATGATATCTCGGGAGGTGGCAAGGAAGGGCCGGCCAAGGATCAGGGGGACCTCAACGTCTTCTTCGATGTCCAAAATGACAAAGTCCACCGGGAAGATGAACTTGTCGACCTTGACTAGGACGTCCTCCACTATACCTAACGGGTATTTGACCGATCTATCGGCGAGCTGGATACTCATGCGTGTGGGGTTGAGACTACCAATTCCTAACTTTTTAAACAACGAGAGGGGCATAAGATTAATACTCGCACCTAGGTCGGCTAAAGCGTGTTTGACAAAGAGATCATCAAAGACACACGGGATAGAGAAACTACCCGGCTCACTGATTTTCTTCGGTAATCCGTTTGTCAAAACCGCAGAGCACTCGACATTTAACGTGACATGCGAAAGGTTCTCTAACTTCTTCTTGTTGGTCAGGAGGTCCTTAAGGTATTTTGCGTACTTCGACATCTGGGATATGGCTTCGTGGAAAGGCAGATTTATGTGGATTTATTTAAACATTTCTAAAAAACGGGTGTATTGATCGTCCTGTCGTTGTTTATTAAGTTCCGAAGGGTATGGCGGGGATGGATTATTTTTAAAGGTGGGTGGTGGAGTGAGTTATTTTTCTAAAACATGGGTGATAACTTCTTCGGCAGAAGGTGGAATTTTTAAAACGGGAGCGGAGCTTTGATTTTTTAAAGCGGTAGCGGAGCTTTGATTTTTTAAAGCGGGAGCGGAGCTTGCCTCAGGTTCTTCACTTACCATACCAGGAACTTTCTTCCCACTCCAAAGAGTTATAGCTTTCGCTTGCTCTCTCGAGCTGGGCTCGGTATTGGAAGGAAGAGCCCCTACGGGTCTCTCAGAAATTATTTTAGCGAGCTGTCCTACCTGATTTTCTAAATTTTTAACGCTTCCAGTTAAGGTTATAATCGTAGCGTCATTAGCATTCATGTATTTTGAAAACATTTCCTCCAAACTTGGAGGTTTTGGAAAACTTTGAGGAGGTGGTGGTGGTGCAGAAAAATCACTTTGCGGTGGCGGGCGCACAGCATTCGATGGATTGCTCCATGAAAAATTCGGATGATTTCTTAACGCAGGATTATAACTATTCAAAAAAATAAAACCAGGAGGATGAAAATTTGCAGCAGAAAAATTATTAAAAGCAGTTTTAGGCATATTATTTACATAATCCAAATGTTCGGGGAGAGGAGTTGCAGATTCCCATACCTGAGGGGCGGAGGCAGCAGTCATCTCCGTAATTTTTTTGCTTAATATTTCAACTTATAATGCGAGCTGGGAGACGTTGTCCACTTCAAAGAGACCTGCAGTTTTGTTTGGGCGGGACCTAGGCACATTCCACTGGTAAGTGTTTATGGCCATGTCCTCAAACAGCTCAAGAGCTGCTTCCGGGGTCTTATGGTTTAAAGTACCGCCAGAAGCTGCGTCTATCATTTGCTTTATGCTTTGATTTAGCCCATTATAGAACGTCTGCACCTGCAACCAAACAGGCAGAGCGTGATGTGGGCATCGTCTTAATAATTCTTTAAATATTTCCAAGGTTTCGTAAAGGGTCTCAGAGTCTATTTGTCCAAATGCAGAAATGTCATTCCTAAGTTTTGCTGTTTTAGCAGGCGAAAAATACTTCGCCAAAAATTTTTCAGTTAATTGCATCCAAGTAGTTATGCTATTTTTAGGAAGGGTGTTCAGCCACTGCTTAGCCTTAATTCTAAGAGAGAAAGGAAATAATCTTAGCCTAATAGCATCATTTGTGACACCATTTATCTTGAAGGTGTCACAAATCTCAAGAAAGCTGGCTATGTGTGCGTTCGGATCTTCATCTTGAAGCCCGTCAAATTACACATACAGCTGCACCATTTGAATTATGCTAGGCTTCAGTTCGAAATTATTATTTGCTATTGCAGGGAGAAATATACTAGATTCTGTACCGTCGAGATTCGGTCGTGCATAACAGGACATAGGCCTTTGCACGGCTTCCTCCACGTTGGGTTCTTCCATTCTTAAAGTAGAAAATGACTCGGAATCCTCAACCGGCACTTGGGTAGTAGGGCCTTGAAATCGCGATCTTCTCCAAAGAGTACGCTCAATTTCGTGTTCCAGGTCCAAAATAACCGACGGACTCCCGCGGGTCATACTCTAGAAGAAGAGAAGAGAAGAAAGATGTATAAAATAAACTAGAAAAAAAAGAGCTAATGATGTTTTTTTTTGAAATAGATTTTTTTATGTTTTAACTCCCAAACTTCCCAAGGGCTACCCGGTGAAGGGTTCGCAAGGTACTAGACAAGATAGTGGCATTTAGAGCCACTTTGCCCTTTTCGAGAGAGTTTGGTGGTGTTGAAAAATTTGTGATGTGGGTTTCTATCAAGAGCGGTACTTAATAATTTTAAGGAGGGTGAGAAAGAGAAGTGATAAAATTAATAGATTCGTGCTTTCAAATTATTAACAAAAGTCGCTTCCCCAGCAACGGCGCCAAAAACTTGATGTCTACTAATATTCACAAGGAGAAAATAACCAAACTAACAATCCAACAAGGCAAGTATACCTATCGAAATACAGCTAGGGGACACAAGTGTCGTATTAAAATCCGGGAACCGTTAATTAATCTTACTCACACGAAAACCATTATCTTATCAAAAAATGTTTTAGGGTTTAAGAGATTACTAAAATACGAATGAGGAGAGAAGTATTATGCTAACAAAGAAAAGCTTGTAGAAAAATAGAGAGCTATTAAAACGATTACAACGAGGAATTAAGACAATGAAAGAGAAGAGCACTCGATCGAGGATCACCTCGGCTAAAGTTGATTAAGAAATACGAAAATAAACTTTTACTTAATAAAGCTAAAACCTTGACCATGGAGGTTCCATAAGCGTAAACACGCTTCTCTCTAAGCCGTGCCTACCAGAGTTTAGGAATGCTCAACCGAACTCTCGTCCGATCGGAGATCTAAAGCTCGCTTTAAGCTGTGAACCCCTTTATTGGATTTCACTCCAATCCAGGAGATTTAACGTCTGCCTCTCTCAAGGGGTGCGTGCAACTCTCTTTACTCTTGAGTGCTTAATTCAAACTATCAGCCTCTCGGCTAGCCAAGAATGAAAGCTAATGATGGAAAATATACATATTGATGATATATCTCCAAATAGGGTTTTTAATCAAGAGTAATTCAAGGCATAACTTTAGAAAGAAAAAGTAGAGTTAAAGCATCGTAACTAAATCAACTCGAACCTCGAATGATCAAGATCGAGTACAAGGAGGATTAGTTACTCATGGTGAAATGGAGAAAAGAGGATGCATAGAAGAAAATAATGAAAACAAAGTAGAAACGAAAAAGAAAACAACACTTCTTTATTAATGGAAACAAGGATCTTACAACTTGAAAACCAAAGATTACAAGTGCATGGAAAGTAAACTACACTATCATTAACATTATACTACAGAAAGAAGCTAGGAGCTAATACAGGGAAAGCATTAAGCTAGAGATAAGAAGAGCGAAAAATGAAGAGACATGCTTGAAAAAGTTCAAAAATACAAAGGGCAGAACCTCCCCTCTCAATCCAAAAGGTCTGTCTGAACCCTTGGAGATGTGTTATATTTATAGATTTTTTCGGGTCGGGTCATGCCCCCCTGTCACGCCCGGGTCGGGCGTGACACATTCGGTGCGACTTTTTCAGGCTGAATTTTAATTCTGGCGAAGTAGCTGAAGTACACGCCCAAATGTCACGCCCTGGTAGGGCGTGTACCTAGGGCGTGTTCTTTGCGGCGTGACTTTGTTGAGCTGGAATTGAATGCTAGAGGTGACGGGCGTGGTTGCTGAAGTACATGCCCATATGTCATGCCCGGATCGGGCGTGACCCGGGGGCGTGACACTTTTGGTGCGACGGTGGAGCGGGAAAAACGAGCATGTTGCGGCGATTCCTCGGAACCTGGGGACACGCCTCTAGAACACGCCCGTATCGGATGTGACATGGGCGTGACAGAGGGCGTGTACACTAAGTTTCCACGGAATGCAGTTTCGGACCAATTGCTTCATTCCTCTGGGTTACACGCCCTAGGTATACGCCCGGGTAGGGCGTGACCTTGGGGCGTGTCACAGCAAAATTCGGCTGAAAGCCGTGAAAACCTGCGAAAAGCAGAAAAAACGCATTAGCGACAAAAATATATACAAAGGGGAATCAAAATAAGTACTTTACAAGGCATGATTTGCTTTAAAACCCTGAAAATACCCTAATAAAATTGACTGCAACCCGTATTATCACTATTGATGATGGCCTTTTATGGAAAGGCAGCCGATTGTGCATACCCAATGTGGGGAAGTTGCGAGAAGAATTGATGTATGAGGCACACTTCACAAAATACTCGATTCACCCCTGGAGCACCAAGATGTGTTCAAGGACATGAAGAAACTATTCTGGTGGCCAGGTTTGAAGAAAGACATATCATTATATGTTGTGAAATGCTAGACGTGTGCCTTTGTAAAGGCCAAATGCTCGAGGCCTGGCGGATTCCTGAAGTCCCTGCCTATACCAGAGTGGAAATTTGATGACATCTCCATGAATTTCGTGCATGGTTTGCCGAGACCGCACATGGGGAATGACGCCATCTGGGTGGTCGTTGATCGTTTAACGAAGGTGTCACATTTGATACCTAATAGGTAGGATGATTTTGTGGAGAGGCTGACAAAATTTATGTGGACAACATTGTCCGTTTGCATGGCGTACCCCAGAGAATCGTTAGTGACCAAGATGGTTGGTTCACATCTAACGATTCCCGGCTCATTCATCATTTGTTGGGTACCAAGTTGAACTTCAGCATGACTGTTCACCCATAGATAGATGGTCAAACTGAAAGGGTGAACATGATGATGGAAGATATGCTTCATATGTGTACTTTAGAATTTAGGAAAAAGTGGGAGGACCATCTTTTTATGATTGAGTTTGCATATAATAATATCTACCAAGCTAGAATTCATATGGCGCCTTTTGATGCTCTGTACAAAAGGAGGTGTTGTACGCCATTGGCTTGGCTAGAAATGGGAGAATCGAAGCTGTACAAGCAAAGGGACATTGAATATGCTTCATCAACGATATGGTTGATTTGAGAATGGCTACTTATTGCTCAAGATAGGCAGGTCAAGTACTACAATGACAAGCATCAGAACGTGGAGTTTGCGGTGGGAATTTGGGTATACCTCAAGATAAAGTCATTTAAGGGCGTATCAAGGATTCGACGCTTAAAGATGCCTAGTCTGAGGTATGTTGGCCCTTTTGAAATCTTGGAGTGGGTTGGTGAAGCTGCATATCGGTTGGCTCTCTCGATGGAGTTGAGCGATTTGCATGATGTATTTCACTTCTTAGTGATGCGGAAGGCTATTCAATAGCCAACTCAAGTGGTTACTGCAAAGTAAGTGCTGGTCGACAGTGGGTTGACGACGTAGGTCAAGCCCATTTAGGTCGAGGACATAGAGGTCAAGCAGTTGCAGAACAAATCCATTAAAATGGTCAAGGTTGTTTGGTACAACTGTGGCCAAGAGGAGCTTTCATAGGAGTGGGAGAAAACCATGAAGTCAGAGTTCCCCGAGTTATTCGATTGAGGTACATAATTTAAAGTTGATTTAATTCCTTAGTTTCCTGCATCACATAATTTCGGGACGAAATTATTTAAGTGGGGGAGATTTGTAATGCCCCATATTCCTTAAGGCGGTAAATGCTTCTTTGGGGGTTATCGCTCGGTGGTAGCTAGTTACCGTGCGGCGGTAGCACTCGGGTTAGTATCGACTGCATCTAGAGCATTGAGTTCTCGGGAAAGATGTTACCGTAAGGCAAAAAGTTGTTATCGCACAGCGGTAGCTGGGTATTAGTCTAGCAGAGTTCTCGGGAAGCTATCGTCCGGCATTATTGTTACCGCTAGCAATAGAGGGGCGAATTTTACTGATGGAGGTCTCGGGATTCTACAGCTCGGCAGTAGCAGTTAGCATGCAGCGATAAAGGTAGTTGTTGTGTTATAACCAATGTCAGCTACCGCACGACGTTAGTATCCTATCACACAGCGATAGTGAATATGAAATGGTGTGGTCACGTGTCGGCCTGCGATTGAAAGGTTTGGGCAGTTGAGCGCGAAACGAGGCATTGATTTAATGTACCACGTGGCAGTAGCTAGTTACCGCGCAGAGGTAGATTTATATAAAAGTTTGGTTCAGCCATTTTCACTTCATTTCTTTTGGAGTGAGCACTTGGTCTGGGCTTCTTGAAGGAGGAGCAGCAGCGTCGAAAGAGAGTTCTCTCCACCGTTGGAGTTCTGAAGCTCTGATTCGCAAGACGGTCCGGATCTGTGGTTGCAAGATAGTTGCGATCACGTTCATCTGTCTAGATCTTTGGCATGGCACCAAAGAGAGCGCAAAGGGTAACTATTCTCAACTTGGACATGTGAAGTCCTCTTCCTTTTGCATAGGAAACCCTCTCCCGCAAGTGTGCAATAAGTGTGAGCTCTTCCTTCAGGTAGATTTGTAGTATCCTCGTAGTTTTGCATTTAGTGTTTAGAATCGAAGTACAAATATAGGCATGGTGTGTGAAGCCCATCTGGACAGGTTTGTCTAAATTGATGATGTTTTTCTTTAGGCTTGTTAATGGAAGGAGAAGACTCCGTGATGTTTGTTTTTTTATTCTACGCGGTAGATTGCAGCAGTGAACCTTGGGGACTAACTCCAAGGATCACCGGGAAAACTGGGAAGAATCGTATTTCTGCCAGGTATCGCGCGGCGGTAGTGCTACCGCCAGTGGAAGCTCCTTGAGATCTTTGTTTAAGGCATATGTCATGGAGACCTGGGGCCATTGTTTCAGGCCTGTGTCGTGGAGACCTGGAGCCTATGATGTGGGGCTGAGAGCTTTGAGAGCACAACTTGGTGGTCTGAGAGCCATCAGTATATCATAATGCGGTTATGTAAAGTTTGCATAAATGGGAATGGGGAGGCAAACCCGCGTCGTGCCTTGTTTTTCCCGGTGATATGAACAATAGGGAAGGGCCAAACCTACACCGTAGCTATGTCGAGAGTCTGTGGGTAGTGTTACCTATCGCTGCCATAGTTACGTGTCTTAGGCCTTGCGCAGGCCGTAAAGACTACCAAAATGCTCATGTTTGTTGTCTTCTTGTGAACGGTGGTGCATCCCTAGGTTTTGTCCGGACACTGAGAATGTGCCCTGAGAGTACTGGGTGTGTGGTTGTTCGTGCCTACGCCTATGGTGAAGTGTGCTTATATTGCAATTTCATTGCTATGTTTGCTTTTGCTAATATATTGTAGGGAAGGAGCGGGGCCGCCCCGAGTAAGGGGTGTGGTCGTTATAATTTGGTCAGCTTTAGCTGCCCGTTGCCATGTTTTGCCATCGTTCGGTGGATTGTTCTTATGCAGGAACATGTGAGCCAAGTGGCAAGTAGCGGGCTAACGCCCTTGAAGTTGTGCTGGCCCTTGAAGGCCAAAGTGATTTTTTTTTCCTTTACTATGTTCATGTCTGGCCGGCCTATGTGCTGAAGTCTGTAAAACACTTTAATTCAAGTTGAATATTGTAAGGCCTTAAGGTTAAGATATTCTTGGTGTTTTTGTACCTTCATTCCTGTTTTAATCTCTAGTGGACATTCATGTTTTGTGATGGGTTCTTCCAACTTATTTTAAAGCTTCCGCTAGAATGCTCTGTGTTAGGATTCGAATTGTTTATTAGTAATTTTGTATTAATATGTAACCCCACTGACTGTTCGTGTAATATGGCATGTGGCCCTGGCCGGACCTTCATTTATTTTTCATGTGACAGATGGGGGGTGTTACATAATAAGTCGTGCTAGAGTAGCTGTAGACCCGACCAAGGTGTGTGCTGTGAAGGAATGGTCACCTTTGAAGTCAGCAGCTGATGTATGGATTTTCTTGGACTTGCGGGGTATTAGGGCAAGTTGATGAAATGATTCTCAAATATAGCCCTTCCTCTCACTACTCTGATAAAGAAAGGTGTCCCATATGAGTGGACACCCCAGTGTGAAGCTGTATACTAAGAGCTGAAAGATAGACTTACCACCACACCCATCCTAGCCCTTCCATCTAGGAAGGAAGGATTTCAAGTTTACACAGCTGCGTCATATCTAGGGATGGGAGTAGTATTGATGCAGCATGGGCACGTGATTGCTGAGGCAACTGAAGAAGCATGAAGACAAATATCCGGTTTATGATTTGGATTTGGGGGCAGTGGTGTTCGACTTAAAGGTTTGGAGGCACTATTTATACTGCGTCTACTATGAGATCTTTTCAGATCACAAAAATTTGAATTATGTTCATACCCAAAAGTAGTTAAATTTTAGACATCGGCGGCGACTAGAATTTTTGTGTGATTATAAGTTTACATTGAACTACCACCCCCAAAAAGCAAACTCCGTAGCAGATGAGTTGAGCAGAGTGGTACCAGAGTCGAGCCCTAAGTCTCAGTTGGTGAGTATGAAATTAGCTCGAATGATCGAGAATATGGAGATCACGTTGGTGTATAAAGATCATTCTAAGGAACATATTGAGTATCTATCTGCTATGAGTATAGTATGTGACATTCGTGATTGATTTCAAGCAAATGATGGGAAGGATGATGTTCTAGACCCTATAATTAATTCAATTCAAGATGGAACTGCTAAGGAGTATATACTAAAGGATGGCCTCGTGCATTTCTGTGGCCGACTCTACATTCCGAAGGGTGGGGAAATCCAGTAAGACATATTGAGAGAGGCACATTGTTCCAAGTATTCGGTGCTCCCCAGGATTTCCAAGATATATAGTGACTTGCAAAATACCATGTTATGTCCAGCGATGAAGAGTGAGGTATGCAACACCCTAAAGTCCAAAACTGGGTTTAGGTTGGGCAACACGGGCTGGGATACGGGCGTGTCACAATCCGTGTCCTACTCTGTAGTTTGCGCTGGCGAGTGGTCGACGAAATACGTTCGATGAATTTTGAGGGGGAAACACACCCTGCGACACGGGCATGTCAGTGGCCGTGTCCTCCTCTGGTCGACGAACTCCGCTCGATTAAATGCACAGTGGAGGCGTTTCTGCAGCAGTGTAAGGGCATATGGCCTGTGACACAGGCGTGTCACATGGCCATGTTATTCTCTAGATCGGCAGGGAAGTGTACTGGTGGACACGAGTGTGTCTCAGGGTACACGGCCTGTGACATGGGTGTGTCATATGGCCGTGTCCCGCTCGGGTTGAGTTGGTGGTGTACTGTTTGAGGTACATGACCCCTAGACACGGGCGTGTCAGAATTCGTTTATGCCACACGCCCTATGACACGGGCGTATCACATGGCAGTGTCCTGGTCGGATTAAGTCTGTTGTGTGCCGCTTAAGGTACACGGCCTGTGACACGGGCGCGTCGAAGGCCATGTCAGCCCAAAAATACAGATTTGTGGGCAAATTGTGGCCGTTCAATATCTTCATCTTGGGTCCAAGGGTCCAGGACCATCCCTGCTGGTATAAGACCGAGATTGGAGGGATAAACTTCCATTCATTTCTCTGTCTAAAGAGCTATGGAGAGAGGAGATCAATTAAGTAAGTAGGAGAATGGAGCAGTCGCCGGAGGAGCTTCAGAGCCATGAATCAAGATCCGAGTTCAGATTCGTGGAGGCAAGGCCAAGGTGGTGATTTCCATCCGGCTAGAATTTCATATCTCCAAAGCGATCGTCAAGGTTAACGATATCCTTCTTGGGCAAGTGAAGTCCTTTCTTTATGCATGAGCATGGAATCGTCCACCAAGCGGTGGACAGCATAAGTGATTCCAGTGGGTTGATAGTTGAAATTCTCGATTGAGTCTACATCTAGAGGCAAAAATGTGTAGTACAACATATGCATGCTCTGTGAAGCCCATCTAGACGGTTAGTCTGGATTGGTGATGTTTATATTATGAATCGGAGAAGAATCCTTGTATTGTGTGGATGCTTGTGAATTGTGCATATTTTGGAAGCACTGTATGAGCCCTTGGATTGGGGTGTTGAACTGGAATGAATTTTAAAGAGGCACTACGAGAGCTGTGTGCGGAGCAGAAAATGGAAAGCTGACCCGCGTCAAGATCTACGCTATTGACCAATTAAGCAACGGGGAAGGCTGACCTGGATCTGTGTTGTGGGAGATCGATTGGTGGTAAGGCATAGGGGGCTGTGGTCTAAGCTCGACTTGCTGCACCACAATGGTGGGTTGATCTGAAGTGTTAATGCTCAAGTTTGTCGTGAGGTTAGTACCTCTGAGTGGTATGGGAGGGATGTTCCAAGCATTCGTGTTGTGGTTACTAGGACCGGCCAAGCAACATGTTAAAAACCTCTGATCGGTGCTGATGCCAAGGAGTCGGGTACACCGTAAATGTGCCCTGAGTGCATGGAGCGTCTGGCGGAGACCAACATTTGTGATGATGTGGTGCATGAGAGTACTTGTTGTGATATATATGTTGTGATTGAAATGCATATAGGGAAGGAATCGCTGCCCCGAGTAAGGGGTAGGGTCGTTATAATTGTTCAGCTAATGCTGACCGTTGCTTTGTTTACCATCCTTGGGGTGGATGTCCAACTGCAGGTGCTAACGAGTTGAATTGGGTTGAATGGAATGAAGCCCTTACTGCGTAAAGGCCCTTGAAGGCCATGCGAAGAATTCTTGGATTTCATGTGTGGCCGGGCTGCGTGCTGATGTATGAAGTCATATTTCTAAAGAGTAACTTGTAAGGCTTTAAGGCTATGAGCATTTGTGTAGTTGTATACATTTATGGTGATATATATATATATATATATATATATATATATATATATATATATATATATATATATATATATATATATATATATATATATATATATATCTCTGTGTGTGTGTGTTTTATATATTTAGTGGACATTCCTGATGTTGAGTTCTTACAACTTAAAATGCTTCCGCTAGAATGCTCTGAGTTAGGGTGCGAGTAGATCGTGATTTTGATATTCATACGTAATTCTGCCATTTGTTTCTGAAATATGGCGTGGGGCCCCTGCCGGACCCACCGTTACTTTCCATATGACGAATGGATGCGTTATAAAGTGGCATCAAAGCTGTAGGTTTTAGGTGTTGGGTAGGAAGAACATATTTACACTCAAGAATGTCCACTAGGAATGTTATACATGAATGTGAGGAGCATGAGTGTGCATTCAATGTATATTTACCGTTATAAAATGGACGTTAACGGTGTTTTGTACATTGATAGGTGATACAGAGTGGTGCTGGGTAGTCTGAGCCCCAGCGTTCTGATGAGAGTGCGCCACCAGCTGAGGTTCCTACACCTCTTTCCTTGGCGGAGACCATCCATTTAGTTATGGAGACGGTGCTTGCAGTGTTACATGCACAACCTCAGGAGCAGGCAAGGCCTGCAGTGTTGCCAGTACGGTTGGGTGCAAGGCAAGAGCGTGTTGAGGCTGAGATTGATGAACAAGCAGGTGATGAGCAATTGAAATGTTTTATGGAATTTCATCCACCTACGTTTGGAGGGGCGGGTTCCCCAACGCAGGCAGAAGATTGGCTTGCAAGAGTGAAGACGACCCTGAAGTCAATCAGGACTGAGGAAGTGCAGAAATTACCTTAGCCACTTTTTTGCTGGAAGGAGATGCAAGGCTTTGGTGGGATGAAGTGGAATTGCATCACTTGGCAGGTCGAGGATTAGAGGAGATATCGATCGAAGAATTCTCCAAATTATTTCTAGCAAGTATTTGCCAGTGTCGCAGCGAATTGCAATGGAAAATGAGTTCCAATGTCTGGTGCAGGGTGAGAGTGATATTGATACTTACCTGCATGAGTTTACCAGGCTGGGGTGCTATGCGGGATCTACTTTCGTTGAAGAGGCGCAGAAGATGAATTGATTTTATGAGGGCCTTCATGATGAGGTGAGATTGGCACTCCCAAGTTCGGTGAACCAAGGTTTCCAAGCATTAATAGATACAACCCACGCGCTAGAGAAGGATTTGATATGGGTGCAGGATAAGAAGAAATTGATTATGGAAAAGCTGGAATTTAAAGTTCTACAGTCGAAACAATTGGAGTTTAGGAAATGAGATAAGAAGAAGTTCAGGCCTGCAGAACAAACTTCTTCGACTGTTGCATCAGGAGCAACATATGGACCAGAACGGGTTGAGACACAGACATGTTTTAAATGTGGGAAGCAAGGCCATATAGCCCATGATTGTTGGAGTGGTGCTTCATGGATTGAGAAAATGACAGGTGAGTCTTATGAGGAAAAGGGTAAGGCAGTGACAGTCATCTGCATCACAGACGCAACCGCGAGTGTACAATCTGGAATTTCAGGAGCCACAAATCTCAATCGATGAAGTACAACAACCTCGAGTTTTTAGTTTGGAAGTTCAAGAGGCTATAAAATGAGTTATGAGAGATGTGGATGAGCGAAAATAAGTGCACTCTGCTTTTTAACGTATGGTGTATATATATATGGTGTAAAATATTGGATGTATATGTGTATGACATGTTAATAATTTATTTTGTGCGATGTCATGGGGCGAGACAAGCTGAGGCCTCTGAGCTCTAACCCAGATCGTTTTATTAAAGAAGGGCATGGTTCTATTGGTGTCTATAGTTGAGCTAAATTTCGGGACGAAATTTCTTGTAAGGAGGGGAGGGTTGTAACACCCTAAAGAAGTTCAGGTTGGGCAACACGGGCTAGGACACGGGCGTGTCCCAAGCCATGTCCTGCTCTATAGGTTGCGCTGGCGAGTGGTCGACGAAATACGTTCGACGAATTTTTAGGGGGAAACACGCCCTATGACACGAGCGTATCAGTAGCCGTGTCCTCCTCTGGTTGATGAACTCCGCTAGATGAAATGCACGTGTTAACCCCGAAATCGGCGATCCTTCCCAAGGCAGCCAGCTCGCTCGTCGCGGCCTGCCCCGGGTTCCTCCTTGAGGCCATGATTCCCTAGGGAGGGCGGACAGAATTCTCTGTCCGCTCAGGCCGCGCAGCTTGCGCTGTCTCAGCGGTCTGACCGACCAAGCCGCGCGCCTTCTCTTGGTTGGCAAGGGCCGCGGACTGCTTCCGCAGTCCGCCTCTGCAGGCCGCCCTCTTTTTCAGCTTAACCGCAAAGTTGTCTCAACAGGACTCTCTCTGCCAGACTCAACTCCCTATCCGCCCAGGCCGGCAACAAGCCGCATCCTGTGCAGGAACTAGCCGCTCTTTCAGCCTGCTCCTGCAAGATATTCTTTAAGAACACCAGATCACTCCAAAATTCCAAGCACAAATGGAGACCTGCCCCCAAGTCTCCAGCCAGCTACCGCGGCTTCCGCCTCGCCAACACGCACGGTCTGCCTCGTCAAGATCGGTTGGTCGCTTAGTCCTTGCCACCAGCAGCATGAGTAGCCGATTCCTCTAGCCCGCCTGCAGGGCGCGGACTCCAACTCCGGCTACCCGCTAACATCAGCAGCGTCAAAGTTCCTCGCGAGCTGGGCGGACTCGAAGTGTGATCAAGAATTCCACTCTGCCTTCATTGGTGAACCCCAATAGCCTCAACAGCCAGGATATCCATCTCCAACATAAGCAGACTCATCTTTGTAGCAGCCGCAGACTCGGCGAGCGTGGCGGACTCTCTATGTAGTGAGCCTTTCCTTAGCCAGCGCCAGCTTCTCGATAGCAGCAGGGCCAACTCCTCCTCAATCCGCGGCCTTGGCGCGGACTCAATCAGTAGTGGCGGACTCCTTCCAGCCCGCCAGGTAGCAGATCCTCCAATAGAAAGTCCCAGTCTGCATAACCTCGTGCAAACTTGCCGGAGTCCGCGGGCACTTTCCTGCTCGAACCCCTTATAACTTGCTCAGTTCAGCAGTGGTGGACTCAACAGATTCTCCTCGCAGTCCGCCCCTTGGCTTCCAGCATCCGCCAGCCCTGTAGTAGGCGGACAGTCCAAGCTCAGCAGTGACGGACTCCACGAACCCGCATTGCAGTCCACCACTAAGTCTCCCATTTTGCCGACAGCAGCACCGGCTCCAGTATCAATTCCCAGTCCGCGCAGCCTATTGCAGACTCGGCGTACTCCGTCTCTTTCTCGCTCCAGTTACCGTCTCATCGGGTGTAACGTCACCGCAAGCCGTTACCTCCTCAGGCCTATAAATAGACCCACATGCCTCTCATAAAGGGGAGTCTGGAGGATCATCGCCAAAGCGCTCACGCTCAAAGTCAGCCAGCAAGCACTCCTGCGGACTCTAGTTCTCAGTCTGTACCCCTCTATGTGCCTTTAGTCGCGCGGCTTGTCGGCCTCTGGTTCTCCAGTCCGCGCGGTCTCCCGTTTCACTTAACCGCGCGGCCTGCCGACTATGCTCTTCAGTCCGCGTGACCTCCTCTGGCACTCTTCTTCCTTAGCCGCTAGCTTTCTTCTTGTACCCTTTATTGCTTTCTTGTAAAGGTGTACTAGCAAGTTGTAACTCTCGCTATTAATAAAAGGAAAGCCCATCACAAGAGTGGCATTTGAGTCGCGGCGGGCGAAGTCTGTTGTTGCTGCTGCTAGCGGCCCCCTCTCTCTCCATTTTTCCTAGCGCAGCTCAGCTCCCTTGGCAACAAACCTGCAAGCACAACTGTCATAATAACCGTCTGCTCGACAGCTCCTGATCAACCTCCTTTTCTCATCAGCCTTCCCGGCTGCTCTCAGCTCCCTCTCCTCTATCCCCGCAACTCCTTGACAAGCGCTTGCTCCACTCTCGAGCACTCAGAAGCTTGCTTCATTTATCTTCCCCCGTAGCCTTCATCCTTTTCTCCACTCAGCTTGTGAGACCGAACACACCCCCTCTGTGTTAACTAGACTGTGTCGTTTTCGTGCATCAATAGTTAACACACGACCTTCAGATCTGAACAGATGGTAAACAACGACATTTAGCCATGTCAGATCGCCAACTAACCGAGAACTTTGCTCCAAGTCCTAGATGATCCTCTCTGGGAAGCCTTCGAACAATCGCGCCGTGAGAATTCTCAGCAGTTACAAGCAATCAACCAAATGCTCACTATGATCACGCAGCGACTAGACTCTCAACCTGCAATAGTTCCAGCTGCTCCAGATGCTCCAATCAATCCAACACCAACTTTGGAGCACCAGCAAGCTTGTCCTCCAGCTTTCCCGCCGTTCTATCCTCCTTACACAACAACCTTCCCGCAAGGGCCTGCAGCTCCTCTGTGACCTCAAGATGAAGAGTTTGTTGCTTGCCAAAACATCTTCCGGGAAGCAGCCCGGGGAAGCCCTGCTAGATTTCTCAACTTTTAGGGAAGTCATCCTTACCCTGCAGCTCCTATATTTGCTCCTCCTGCAGCAACTTTTCCCTTTTACCCTCCTGCTTCTTTCACAGCTGCAGCTTATGTTCCTTTTTATCCTTATGCTATAGGAGAATAGGAAGAACCTTCACCATTCGCAGAGAATGTTCGTCATGAACCAACTCCAGCAAATTTCAGAGAACCCTGGTTACCAGTCTACACCGGTGAGACTGATCCAGTGAAGCACCTTCAAGCCTTTGAATCGGCTGTTGCTCTCAAAACCCTTTCAGATGCAACCAAGTGCAAGCTCCTTATGACAACCTTTGATGGACAAGTGAGGGACTGGTTCTATGGTCTTCGCCCCCACTCGATCACTTCCTTTGCTGATCTGCGAAGGGAGTTCTTGCTCAGATTCTCTACCTCAACCAAGAGAAAGGGCGGTCCTGAAGCCCTCTTTGAGATCAAGCAGCGCAGCGATGAAACTTGGTCTCAGTTCGTTGATTGTTTCCAAAGAGAAATCTTGGACATCGAGATTGTCAGCCAAGAGATGTACCAAGTGGCTCTTATCCACGGTCTCCGTGAAGGGCCTCTCAAGTTTGAAGCCAATGTCCGTGCAACGAGAACATACCAAGAGTTGATTGTCTTAGCCAACTCATACATCCGAGGCAAAAAAAACAATCCATGCTTCGTCTCCAAGCTCATATCAGAGAAAGATCCTTTTCACAAACAGCCTCCGAGGTCTCCTGACAATGATTTCCCAACTCATTCAAGGAAAGGAAAGAGGTTTCAGCGCCATCGACACTCTTTCCTGAGCCGTGATCGTGCTCAAGATTCATGACTACCGCTAGCTTCTTCTCAAATAGCTGCATTCTACCATCAACAAGATGATGACTTGCATGAATCTGAACTAGATGAAGCCGTCCTAAAAGTAAGCCAGATCATGAAAGATAGGGCTAGCTACAAAAAGCCTTACCGACCAGCTGATCAAAGGTCTAGGGATTTAGATCCTTACTGTGAATTCCACAAAGAGCCAGGTCACCTGACTGAGAACTGCCAAGCACTCTGCCAGCTTGTGAAAAGAAGGCTCTGGTAGCGTAAGATGCGTGACCTGCTTCCCAAAGAAAATCGCCCTGATCCAGCAACCTCAAATGGCAAAAAGGTTGCAGATGTTCCTTGCTCCTCAAAAGGAGTGAACCTAGTCAAAGAACCCCCTCTCCTCATTTTTAATAAAACTGTCGAATGCTTCGATGCTGATGATGAGGGTGTGCTTGGAAGGCTATTCTAAGTCAGCAAAGGACTTCATATTACTCCAAATTCTCTCTCAACCGTGATCAGTTACTCTTGCTCTTACTTTTCAAACATTTTCATTTTAAAGCATTCCTAAGTGCTGCTTCTTGCTTTTCAACATATCTTTTATCAGGGATACCATACTGACATAGTTCCCTTCTTGTATTGCTTCCTCCTCTATTCTCTCTTCTCCAAGAGGTGCCTGAGCCACAAAGATGTCGCCGAGTCTTGCTATAGGCCCCCTTGGGATTGGATTCTGGCGTAAGACCACAGTGACCACATATCGCAGGGAGATTTTGCATATGTGTGTAGTGGGGGCTATCCAACTCTCATGCGGAGGAATACTGGACTTTGGATCCTAGCCGACATCTAACACAGAGTGCGTGCTAGGGAGGCCCCATGTGTTAGCTCTGATGTGCTCTGTTAGGATACATCACAGTTACGGTGATCTTTGCTTAACAAGCAATGGCGACCAAGCGTAGCCTTGTCTCTTCAATCATCTCTCGACTGTGATGGCCGAGCGTTCTCCAGTGCTCCCAATCCATGCTTTCGCGGTGTCCTCTACTCCACTGATCAATCCACAGACAAGCTATAGGCCTCTTGGCACAACCAGTCTCATTGATCAGTGATGTAGTAACCCGAAGCATGTGATTAGTGCCTCTAGCAATCCTTCTCAGGATTTCTCCTTGCTTTTATCTTTTGTGCCCTCCTAGAGTATGCGCGACCAGCCCTCTTTATGTAGGACTATACTCGGGATGACTTTTCTAAGGCAAGCGATGCATAAGGCCCACAGGTGATCTCCTGCGGCGGCATCTAGTCTTTCTTAGTCATCTCCGAGTATAGACCTCTTTTTTGTCAACTGCCTTCTTTTACAGGTGAACTGGTTAATCCGACCTATCAAAAGGATTTCCAGCATTCACTTTGCTTATGCGCATCTTATATGCATCGCTTGCTCAAGCTCTATCAGATGATGGTTCACAGAGCTATTCATTACTCTTATCAAAATCTAATGGCGTCAAACATTGATCAAAGAATCTTACTCTACTTGATCATCAAACCATGCTATTGCAATCAAGTTAAGATTGGAAGAATTCATCAAGTTCCTTCTCTGCTAATCTGATCATGTCCATCCAGCCATATCAATAGTTAACGCTCGATTTATTGATCTGGGCTTCATGATAAAGAGTTCATCAGGCATTTTCCTTGCCATTTGGTCATGTCCACCTTATCACATCAACAGTTAACACTTGCAAGCCTTCTCTCAGGTACTTACAAGCTCTTTTCGTATATGTATGTCTGCTTTTAACTCTTTTTTTGCAGAGACTAGCAGACACTTGCAAGCCTTCTCTCAGGTACTTGCAAGCTGTTTTCGTATATTGTCTATTTCCGACTCTTCTCTTTATAGAGATCAACAGACACCTGCAAGCCTCATTCAGGTACTTGCAGTTTAATCCACTATTCCATGTCTGCGGCTCACTCTTTTTTTGCAGTGGTTAGCAGGCACCTGCAAGTCATATTCGGGTACTTGCAGCTTATTCTTTGTTTACAATACTTGCTTATAACTCTCACTTTGCAGAGATCAGCAGACCCTTATAAGTTTCTTCACAGGTACTTGCAAGCTATTTTCATGTTTTGCCTGCTTCTGACTCTTTTCTTTGCAGAGATTAGTAGACCCTTGCAAGTTTCTTCACAAGTACTTGCAAGCTATTTTCATGTTTTGCCTGCTTCTAACTCTCTTCTTGTAGAGACCAACAGACCCTTGCAAGTTTCTTCACATGTACTTGCAAGTTACTTTCATATATTGCGCATGCTTTTAACTCTTCTTTTGCAGAGACCAGATGATACCTGCAAGTTGCCTTCAGGTATTTGCAGCTTTCTCTACTCCCGAATTTGTTTCTAAACCTCACTTTTGCAGAAACCATCAAAGACTTACAAGTTCCTTGCAGGTACTTGCAGCTCATTTTTCCTCCTTGTATACTCTTCATCCTTACTTTTTTGCAGAGGATAACAGGTGCTTGCAAGCCTTCATCAAGTACTTGCACGTTATGCTTCTATGTTTTCCTCTCGCTTTCATTTTGCAGAGCTTAGCGGAAGGCACATCTTCTTCATTTTGCAAAGGCAAACTCAGGTACGCACAAGATGTACCACCCAAACAAGCCTACCCTAACTTTCCTCTTGCAGGAAAATAGACAGGCAGCACCAAACTCCTAAGGAGAGGCTTCAGGTTCCATCTCTCCTTGCACCCTTCTCTTTTCATTGGGGTGGATCACGATTTTCGTGGGTCACCAACTTTTTCAAAGTTCTATTCGAACTTAAAAAAGTGTGGGGATTATGTTAACCCCGAAATCGACGATCCTTCCCAAGGCAGCCAGCTCGCTCGTCGCGGCCTACCCCAGGTTCCTCCTGGAGGCCGTGATTCCCTATGGAGGGCGGACAAAATTCTCTATCCGCTCAGGCCGCGCGGCTTGTACGGTCTTAGCAGTCTGACCGACCTGGCTGCACACCTTCTCATGGTCGGCAAGGGCCGCGGACTGCTTCCCCAGTCCACCTCTGCAGGCCGCCCTCTTTTTCAGCTTAACTGCGAGGTTGTCTCCATAGGACTCTCTCTGCCAGACTCAACTCCCTATCCGCCTAGGCCAGCAACAAGCCGCATCCTTTGCAGTAAGTAGCCGCTCTTTCAGCCCGCTCCTGCAAGTCATTCTTCAAGAACACCAGATCGCTCCAAACTGCCAAGCACAGATGGCGACTTGCCCCCAAGTCACCAGTCATCTACTACAGCTTCCGCCTCGCTAACACGCGCGGTCTGCCTCGTCAAGATTGGCAGGTTGCTCAGTCCTTGCCACCAGTAGTATGGGCAGCCAATTCTTCCAGCCCGCCTGCAGGGCGCGGACTCCAACTCCGGCTACCCGCCAACACCAGCAGCGTCCAAGTTCCTCGCGAGCTGTGCGGACTTGAAGTGCGATCAAGACTTCTAGTCCGCCTTCATTGGTGAACCCCAACTACGTCAACAGCCAGGCTCACCATCTCCAACATAAGCGGACTCATCTTTGCAGCAGCCGCGGACTCGGCGGGCTTGGCGGACTCTCTATGTAGTCCGTCTTTCCTTAGCCAGCGCCAGCTTATCGATAGCAGCAGGGCCAACTCCTCCTCAGTCCGAGACCTTTGCACGGACTCAGTAAGTAGTGGCAGACTCCTTCCAGCCCGCCAGGCATCAGATCGTCCAGAAGACAGTCCTAGTCCGCATAACCTCGTGCGAACTCGCCGGACTCCGCTGGCACTCTCCTGCTCGCACCCCTTATAACTCGCTCAGTTCAGCAGCAGCGGACTCAACGGATTCTCCTCGCAGTCTGCCGCTTGGCCTCTAGTATCTGCCACCCCAGCAGTAGGAGGACAATCCCAGCTCAATAGTGACGGACTCCGCGAACCCGCATCGCAGTCCGCCACTAAGTCTCCCATTTTGCCGACAGTAGCACCGACTCCAGTATCAATTCGCAGTCCGCGCGGCATGTTGCGGACTCGGCAGACTCCATCTCTTTCTCTCTCCAGTTACCGTCTCACCGGGGGTAACGTCACCGCAAGCCGTTACCTCCTCGGGCCTATAAATAGACCCCCATGCCTCTCATAAAGGGGAGCCTGGAGGATCATCGCCAAAGCGCTGATGCTTATAGTCAGCCAGCAATCCCTCCTATGGAATCCAGTTCTCAGTCCACACCCCTCTCTGTGCCTTTAGTCGCGCGGCCTGTCGGCCTCTGGTTCTCCAGTCCGCGCGGTCTCCTATTTCCCTTAACCGGGCGGCCTGCCAACTACGCTCTTCAGTCCGTGCGACCTCCTCTAGCATTCTTCTTCCTTAGCCGCCAGCTTCCTTCTTGTACCCTCTATTGCTTTCTTGTATAGGTGTACTAGCAAGTTGTAACTCTCGTTATTAATAAAAGGAAAGCCCGTCGCAAGAGTGGCATTTGAGCCACGGTGGGCGAAGTCTGCTGTTGTCGCTGCTAGCGGCCCCCTCTCTCTCCCTTCTTCCTAGCTCAGCTCAGCTCCCACGGCAACCAACCGGCAAGCACAACTGTCATAGTAACCCTCCGCTCGACAGCTCCTGATCAAGCTCCTTCTCTCATCATCCTTCCCGACTGCTCTCAGCTCCCTCTCCTCTATCCCCGCAACTCCTTGACAAGCGCTTGCTCCACTCTCGAGCACTCAGAAGCTTCCTTCATTCCTCTTCCCCCGCAGCCTTCATCCTTTTTTCCACTCAGCTTGTGAGACCGAACACACCCCCTCCGTGTTAACTAGACAGTGCCGTTTTCGCGCATCAACAACATGGTGGAGGCATGTCTGTAGCCGTGTAAGGGCACACGACCTGTGACATGGGCGTGTCACATGGCCGTGTTCTTCTTTGGATCTGCCAGGCAAGTGTACTGGTGGACATGGGTGTGTCTCAGGGTACACAGGTGTGTCACATGGCCGTGTCCCGCTTAAGTTTAGTTGGTGGTGTGATGTTTGAGGTACACGGCCCCTAGACACGGGCGTGTCGGAAGTCGTGTATGGCACATGGCTAGTGACACGGGCGTGTCACATGGCCGTGTACTGGTCGGATTAAGTCAGTTGTATGTCGCTTAAGGTACACGACATGTGACACGAGTGTGTCATAGGCCGCATGAGCCCAAAAATACAGATTTGAGGGCAAATCGTGGTCGTTCAATTCCTTCATCTTGGATCCAAGGGTCCAGGAACTTCCCTGTTGGTATAAGACCGAGATTGGAAGGATAAACTTCCATTCATTTCTCTTTCTAAAGAGCTAGGGAGAGAGGAGAGAAAGGAAGGAAGAAGGAGAAGGGAGCCGGCTATCGGAGGAGCTTCAGAGCCCTGAATCAAGAGCCGAGTTCAGATTCGTGGAGGCAAGGCCGTGGCGGTGATTTCCATCCGGCTAGAATTTCATGGCTCCAAAGCGATCGTCAAGGGTAACGATCTCCTTCTTGGACAAGTGAAGTCCTTTCTTTATGCATGAGCATGGAATCCTCCATGAAGCGGTGGACAGCGTAAGTGATTCCAGTGGGTTGAAAGTTGATATCCCCGATTGAGTCTGCATCTAGAGCCTGAAATGTATAGTACGACATTGGCATGCTATATGAATCCCATATGGACGGTTAGTCTGGATTGGTGATGTTTATATTGTGAATCAGAGAAGACTCTGTGTATTGTGTGGATGCTTGTGAATTATGCATATTTAGGAAGCACTGTATGAGCCCTTGGATTGGGGTGTTGAACTGGAATGAATTGGAAAGCGGCTCTACGAGAGCTGTGTGCGGAGAAGGAAAGGGAAAGCCGACCCATATCAAGATCCGCGCTATCGACAAATTGAGCAACGGGAAAGGCTGACTTGGACCTGTGTTGTGGGAGATCGATTGGTCGCAAGGCATAGGAGGCCACGGGCCAAGAACAACTTACTGCACTACAATGCTCGGTCGATCTGAAGTGCTAATGCTCAAGTTTGCCTTGAGGTTAGAACCTCTGAGTGGTATGGGCAGGATGTTCCCATCATGCGTGGTGTGGTGACTAGGACCGGCAAACCAACATGTTAAAAACCTCTAATCGGTGGTGATGCCAATGAGTTCGATACACCGTAAATGTGCCCTGAGTGCACGGTGCGTCTTGCGAAGGCCGGTGTTTGTGATGACGTGGTGCATGAGAGCACTTGTTGTGATATATATGTTATGATTGCAATGCATACAGGGAAGGAACCGCTGCACGGGATAAGGGGTATGGTCATTATTATTGGTGAGCTAATGCTGGCCGTTGCTTTGTATACCATCCTTGTGGTGGATGTCTAACTGCAGGTGCTAACGGGCTGAATTGGGTTGAATGGATTAAAGCCCTTTGCTGCATAAAGGCCCTTGAAGGCCGTGCGAAGAATTTTTGGATTTCATGTGTGGCCATCCTGCGTGCTGATGTATGAAGTCATATTTGTAAAGAGTAACTTGTAAGGCCTTAAGGCCATGAGCGTTTGTGTAGTTGTATACATTCCTGGTGATATATATACGTATGGTTTATATATTTAGTGGACATTCATGATGTTGAGTTATTACAACTAAAAATGCTTCCTCTAGAATGCTCTGAGTTAGGGTGCGAGTAGATCGTGATTTTGATATTCATACGTAATTCCGCAGTTTGTTTGTGAAATATGGCGTGGGGCCCCAGCCAGACCCACCGTTATATTCCATATGACGAATGGAGGCGTTACACGGTCAAGTATTTTGTTATGCACTGTGAGGCTTGTCAGAATGTGATGGTGGAGTGCAAGAGCCCCGGAGTATTATTACAGTCATTACACATCCCTGAGTGGAAGTTCGAGGATATCTCCATGGACTTTGTTCATGGGTTGCCTCGTTTGAACTGTAGAAACAATTCAGTTTGGGTGTTTGTAGATCGCTAGACGAAGGAGGCAGATTCATCTATATGAAGAAGGAGGCACATGTGGATGTTTTAGTACGACTCTTTGTGGAGCAAATTGTACGGTACCACGGAGTGCCTAAGATGATAGTCTACGATCGTTATGGCCACTTTACCTCCAAGGAGTGGAATGCAATACAAGCATATCTGGGCTCTCGCCTTACCTTCAACACAGCTTTTCACCCTCAGACGGATGGTCAGTCTGAAAGGATAATCCGTATAATGGAATATCTTTTGAGACTGTGTATGTAACGCCCCGAAACTCAAAGGAGCAAAGGGGAATATTTTGGGCCAATTTGAGTTCTGGCTGCAGGCACACGGCCTGGGACACGGGCGTGTCCCAGGGCGTGTCAAGCCTGTGTCAACACTAAGGCGCGAAGTCGACACTTTGGTCTCGACACTGTGTCGAGACTGGGCACACGGCCTGCGACACGGGCGTGTCGCAGGGCGTGTCGACCCGTGTCGACACTTAGCCGTGAAGTCGACACAGTGCTTCGACGTTGTGTCGAGACACGGCACACGGCCTGCGACACGAGCGTGTCGCAGGGCGTGTCAACCCGTGTCGACACTCGTCCCGCGAAGTCGACACTTTGGTGTCGACAATGTGTCGAGACATGGCACACGGCCTGTAACATCCCATTTCCAACTAGACCCCTAAGAGTGGTTTTGGCCATGACTAGGTCATGACAAAACCCTAGGAAGCCAGAAATGGGCCAAGGGATAGGAGGCCAAGGTAAGGATCACCATGGTCTGCAAATAGTAGAGTTTGAACAATGGTTAGAATGACAATGGGGCTTCACCATGGCCCCAAGACCCTACCACAACACTCCCAAACATTTTGGGAGCCCCATTAGAGCCAAAAGGACCCATTAGGGTCAGCCCTAGAGGCCAGGTTGACCCAAGTCAACTCAAGCCCTAACCTGGTCAAAGTACCCTTACTAAGGGTATGTGACCTCCAAGGTACAGGGTAACCCTACATAACCCTACCTAGACCCTAAGGGAAGCCAATGGGTCACCCAGGACACAATGGGGTCAACCTAGATGGTCAAATTGACCAAGTCAACCCTCATTTGAGTCAAGTCAAACTTAGCCCAAAAAGGGCTAACCCAAGCCCAAGCCACTTCTCCCTTTGGCTAAACCCATTCCCATGATCATCATAATCAAGTGGGCTGCATTTAGTTTGTGAGGTTGACTAGTCAACCAGAGGTGACTAGGAGAGAGAAAGGAGCTCCTCTCCATGATAATGGAGGAGAGAGAAAATGAGGAAGAAGAAGGGGGAAGTGGGAGGCCGGCCAAGGGAGACTAACATCCACCCATTATGGCTGCAATCAACTCCTCTAGGAGAGAGGAGTTGATTCCAGCCGTTTCCCGGCCACCAAGGGGTGGGTTTAGCCCCCCTCCACACAACCCGAGCCACACCTTTAATGGTGTTAATGGCCATTGAAGAACCAGCCTCTCCTCTCCCCCATTTGCCATTTAAACACCTTCAGGGAGCCGAGGGGATCATTTTAGAGCGTTTACCTGGAGGAGACGAGCCATTCCACTGTGCAGTTGCAGAAGCCGAGCGCCGCCGCCGTCGTCAATGGCATCCCGCCGCTCCTCTCGCATCCAGGCCGCCAGGAAGGTCCTCCTCCTCTCCTTAACCCGCGGGTAGATCCTAGGAATCATTAGGCATGAGTTTCGGGCTCAATTGAGCCCGATCAAATCCGGGATTTCTCCTGGTTTCGGCAAGAAAATCTCTTGCTATATCCTCCGGAAAATGCCTCTCCGGCGGCGGAGCCGCCGCCTGACGATAGCCACCACCTCAACGGAGGTGTTGGTGGCGGTGGCCGGCCGGGGAAGGGGCTGGATCGCCGGCGGCAGGACTTGGAAATCGCTCCAGGCGGGACGAATCTCAGCCGTCGGCTCAAGGAAGACGATGACCAGATGCCGTTGATCCTTGCGCCAAGATTCGTGCTGCATCAGTATTAAACTTTAGGAAAATAAATGTTATTTATTTCATTCTGTCACACTTTTGGCATTTAATGATTTAATTTTTTACAAATAGCTAGAGGCTCTGTATGAGAAAATGATCAACACATGAAGTGTAGCCCTTCCTGTCTACTTTATGTTAAAATTGGTTTGAACCCATTTAGGTTTCTGGTTTGACCAGGGCACCCAATTTGGTGGGACATACCCTTAGGGCTAGGCAATCACTAAATTGAGTGCCCACTCTTCACCCCTAGCCCAAATTAGCTGAAATTTTGGCAGAGAGTCTATCTTAGGTATACCTAGGGCCTGCCCAAAAATGGGAATTGTTGGAGAAAATATTTCTATAGTTTTTGTAAACATTTAATAATTATTAGATAAATTAAATAGGTGCCCTAAACACCTCCAAACCCTCCCAAATTTTGGTGAGTGGTCCCTGGGTTCCAATTAGGTAGCTGTATAAAATTCCATTTAATTTGGATGGGTTTTGGATAGGTTTTGACCCAACCCTAACTATACCCTTATAAGGGCATTTTGGTCAAAAGTTGCACTTTAGATTTTGAGTGACCAAATCACCTCAACAGAGGCTAAAACTTGGGCCACTGACTTGTTAGGGCACTCATCACCTCCCCATGGAATGTGGGATAAGGAGGAATAGATTTGCCCTAAGTTCCTAGGTCAAACCCTAAGGAGGGACCTTTTGGCCTTGTGAAGGGTATGAGTCCTAACCACCTTGGATGAACTTCAATTTTTGCAAGGAGGTTCCTAGGACTTATATAACCCTCTGTTAAAAATATTAGCTAACTTTGAAAATGGTAGAGCCCCCAAAACTCTAACCCTAGCTTAGGACCTAAAACTTGTAGGGTAGGTTTAGGTTAGCTAAATATCTTGAACCTTAACCAAATTTGGGTAGTGAGGGGATTTGGGTATGTTGAGCCTCTGATAATTTACTTGAGAAATTTTGGACAATATTTTTAGCACTTCATTAGTAATCAATGGTAATGCCCTAATAATTATTTTGGCTATTGTGGTCTCACTGCCCATAGAGGGGGTATGAAACATGGGCAGAGTTAGTTTTAGGTTATGATAATCTTGTATGAATTTTGTTAGAATTTTTGGATATCTATATAGGGCATCTACTTCACACGTGCTTTATTTTGATTACATATTAATAATTCTTGTCAGAGGCCATTACTTGCTGAAAAATCATGAAACTTCCTGCATAGTTTTTTTAGCTCAATGTTATCATATGGAAATTTTTGTGGAATTGTTTGATGATTGATTAGCATACTTTGTTCATTAACCCTTAAATTAGAGAGTTTATATGAAAATCAAATATAGCTTTATTTCCAAAGGATAAATTATGAAACTTTTTCTAGGGTACTTGTAGTCCATCACAATCATCCCTGAATTTTCTCTGAATTTTTGGAGGTGTTATTACTATAGAATCTTTTAATATGACTTTTTATGGGGCATCTTTGAAATTAAATTTAAAGGCCTAAACCTTGCTGAAAAATTGGGAGACTTAGGATTTAGAGTTGATTAGGCATTTTGTATTTATCATAAATTTAGTGGAATAATACCTTGTCTGATTATGGTACTTCATGTTTAAACCTGGGCCTTTTGGGACATTAGAATAAATAAATTAATTATCAGACAAATTAGGAAAATTATGGATTTCTGGATTTATGCTTCAAATGTCCTTTTAGACCTCCAATAATTATCATAAGGGTACTGGATGAGTATTTCATGTACTTCCCTTTTTACGGGTCATGTAGCTTAAGTGGCCTGCATATAGTAAAACTGCAGGATCTCATTTGGATGTGAATTAGGGCAAGTATGATGAGTCATGGTGGTTGTTGTAAGGACAAGTGGAATGGGCTGCGTCTTTGGAAGATGAGTGAGCAAGGTGTGGATCTGTCTAGGGTTACAGGCGTTCGGGTCCGACGAAAGATCGTCCTACCCAAGGAGAGTTGGAGTCAAATTACCCTAGGGTTAGCATATCGAAATATGAGAAAATAAAGGGGTAAGGGAATCAACCAATAATAAAATAAGTACCTTGCGAAAGGGAACGTTGGGCGTAATCCCAACATAGTTCCTAGTGCCCCTTGAGAGCCCTTCACAGGGAATACCGGGGGCAGTCCTGGGTTAACGTAAACTGTTCAACAAGCTGAAAAGAGTAACTTAGTAACTAGGGTTGCACATTCCACGACACTGATGGCACCATAGGTTGGATAGGAGCTTCGGCTCGGATGGTTAGAAGGCGGACTTGGGTCCGGGGAGCTTCGGCTCGATTGCTTGAGTCGGACGTGTTGGTCCGGGGAGCTTCGGCTCGATTCTTGATTACACTAATTTGCATGTGCATAACAGGAAAGGGAAATTAAGGTGGTGGGTCTTCGGTATTGGAGGGTCGATGCACCGACGCCAATACGTTGACTCGGCAAGTGTGGTTAGCACTTCGCCAACAGAAGTCCGGTGCGCCAGCCGGCAAGAGTACGCAGGAGTCCGCTTCGTGCACCAAGCGTTGAGGCGTACGATAGGTCTGACCGGTAGTGCTTTACTGGTTTAGAGGTGGGCGAGGCCCAACCCACCGCTTCCGTCTGCCACTACGGAGGTATCCTGGGAGGTTACAGCTCCAGAAAGGGGGAACTAAAGGTCTGTGTGCACAGAGTCGGGTGTGTGTGTTGCACTTGCATGTCCATCATACCCACTTGCATGTCATGGCATAATCGTTACCTTTAACCTTGACACCTAAAGTATAAGTGGAATGTGACGCTTATACCTTAGGACCTGCAAAACGACCCCTTAGTCTATAAGCTTGTGTGGGCAAGTTTATGAATTAAGGTTAATTTTGATATAATTAGTTACTGCTGTTTGACCACCGACACCCCAGCGTATAAATCGGTATGGGACTTTTTATACGATGGGAGCCTTGCAAGAGACCCCTTGGCTTATGTGTTTTTCACATAAGTGAAGGTTACATTTCATATTACAGCTTATTGTCTTTATATGCTATAGAACTTGCTAGAATAGGACCGCTGCCATCTGCTTTTGATATTCTCCACCTTCAAGTCCTCCCCTTTCTTCCTCTCCGCTCGGTGCCTAGGAGCCGTGGGGGAAGGGGTGGGGGATGATAGGACTTAGTCTTTTAGACTAACGGTTTTCGAACCGCATCATTTAGGGGATCGCGGAGACCAGCATGGAGGAGCAGCCCCAGAGACCGGTGCGCTTGGAGGTGGGGCAGTCTAGCTCCGGAGTTCACACACCCGGGACTGTGAGTCTCGACCCTGAGCAGTTTCCTACTTTTGTTTCTGCATGAGAGATCTTGTAGTGAGGATTTGATGTACCGGGCATATGCCCGTTTTGCTACTCTGATGTTATTTTCTGTGGACACTCCCTTCGTGGAGTTATATTTATTATGTCATGTGATTCTCTGTGGACAGACAGTTTACATTTACTTCATTATTTTGCTACTTTTCTGTGATCGAAATGGCCGGCAGAATCGGCGCTTTGTGGTGATGACTCTTCAGGGTGTGAAGGAGTCACCGCAAAACGGCGGTTCTGGGCCTAAGACCCCGGTGTCGAAAAAGAAAAAAAAAAGGGGGTCTTACAAGTTTACAACGGTCCAGGCCCATCCCATGGGAACCCGCTGGCACCGCCGACCTACCAGGGTACAGACCCGGGCCCACCACTGGTAGTCAGCCTTTCACATTCAAGCATGCAGGCCATGCACCCCAACCCCTCTCCAGCCCACCGGCGGGTTGTTGGTGGCCGCAGCCTCCCTTTGATGAGGTAAACTCAATAGTCAAGCCCGCACCACGGGGACTTCCCAGGAGGTCACCCATCCCAGGATTTCTCCAGCCCGAGCACGCTTAACTATGGAGTTCTTTCAACTCTCATCACCAATTGAGCTATGGGACTTTTTATACGATGGGAGCCTTGCAAGAGACCCCTTGGCTTATGTGTTTTTCACATAAGTGAAGGTTACATTTCATATTACAGCTTATTGTCTTTATATGCTATAGAACTTGCTAGAATAGGACCGCTGCCATCTGCTTTTGATATTCTCCACCTTCAAGTCCTCCCCTTTCTTCCTCTCCGCTCGGTGCCTAGGAGCCGTGGGGGAAGGGGTGGGGGATGATAGGACTTAGTCTTTTAGACTAACGGTTTTCGAACCGCATCATTTAGGGGATCGCGGAGACCAGCATGGAGGAGCAGCCCCAGAGACCGGTGCGCTTGGAGGTGGGGCAGTCTAGCTCCGGAGTTCACACAGCCGGGACCGTGAGTCTCGACCCTGAGCAGTTTCCTACTTTTGTTTCTGCATGAGAGATCTTGTAGTGAGGATTTGATGTACCGGGCATAAGCCCGTTTTGCTACTCTGATGTTATTTTCTGTGGACACTCCCTTCGTGGAGTTATATTTATTATGTCATGTGATTCTCTGTGGACAGACAGTTTACATTTACTTCATTATTTTGCTACTTTTCTGTGATCGAAATGGCCGGCAGAATCGGCGCTTTGTGGTGATGACTCTTCAGGGTGTGAAGGAGTCACCGCAAAACGGCGGTTCTGGGCCTAAGACCCCGGTGTCGAAAAAGAAAAAAAAAGGGTCTTACAAGTGGTATCAGAGCCAGGTTTCGATCCTGGGACCTGTGGGTATCAGAGGGACCTCGATCGAAAAGTAGCCGTCCACAACCCTGGGTCACCCCCGCGCGGGTTTAGTTTGGGGACAAACTAAGCAGCGGAAGCAGTGGTGTGCCCATATGGGGGAATCACATGTAAATTGTCCACTTTCATTAGGCATTGAGTCGATTACCTACTGATGTAGTTCGTTTTGCAGCCCCCAGCTCAGCCCACCCCACAAGGTGGAGCTCAGCAGACTCCAGACATTGCACCACCTCCCATGGTCCCCACACCTTTCCTCCAGTCAGACATGGGGCAGACCCTTACAGCTATCCTTGAGGCCTTCCGGGCTCAGCAAGCTCCAGCCCAGCAGCCAAACCCAGGGGCCAACTGGATGAGCACCTTCCGAGGACTCTCTCCCCCATCATACTTAGGGACAGAGTCGGCAGTACGGACAGAGGAGTGGCTGGATGTTATGTACGAGATGTTGACCGGGATACGATACCCTTGGGAGGAGAGGGTGGCCCTAGTGGTATCTTGCTTGGAGTCACATGCTAAGCGGTGGTGGAAGACGCTGTTGGACACGACATTTGCTGATAGGGAGATTGCAGAAATCACTTGGGAAGAATTCAGGGCCATGCTGCTGGAGCACTTTGTTCCTCAGTCGGCCAGGGATGAGTTGGAGGAGCGGTTCTTGCAGCTGAGGCAGGGCACCAGGACAGTGGTGGAGTACCACCGAGAGTTCGATCATTTGGCCCGATATGCGGGCTCCTATCAGCTGGATGAAGCAGGTTACGTCAAGAGGTTTTATAAGGGCCTAAAAGAGGAGTTGAGGGAGGCCTTGCTTTTTGTCTCTGACGGGCCCATCTCCCGGATTTTGGAGATGGCGAAGAGGATTGAGGCCGACTGGCACACCACTCGGGGCCGGAAACGGCAAGCGGAGGACCAGGGCCGGAGGGCCCGAAATGATCAGCGGCGAGGCACCATACCAGATGGAAGGAGGGCAGAGGAGCAGCCTCGTCAGGAGTTGAGGCAGGAGCCGAGAGAGCAGGTGGTTTTGGCCCCTCAACCTCTCCGGATCCAGGAGATGCAGAGACCCCGGGGTATGGCTTATCCCCCGCCGGAGTGCTTCCATTGTCACCAGGTGGGACATCTCCGGAGAGACTGCCCTATGAGGGGGGCACCACCTCCAGCACCACGGGGTGGCCCACCGGCCCAGCATTTCGGAGGCCGAGGACGCGGCCGAGGACGTGGTTACCAGGGAGGCGATCGCAGGCAGAATGGGGAGCAGATTTACGCTTTGGACTTAGCACAGCCCCGGAACCCGGACAGGGTTATTGCAGGTATGAGAGTAATCTTAATTTTGGATTCATTCATTACTCATATTAAGTGTTAATAGAACTACTAAACGACCTAGGTTAGAAAACCTTACACCAGAGTTTCTTTCAAACTGATTTAGGAATGGTGATGGTGTGCGGCAAGCCTGCCCATACCCTGTTCGACACGGGGGCTTCGCACAACTTTGTGTCGGAGGATTTCGTCAAGGACCTGGATCAGATTCGTTGCTATACAGGACTACCCAGGAGGGTGCGCCTCCCCAATGGGATGAAGATCCAGTCCATAGAAAAGTGCCTCCTGGAGGTTACCATAGATGGGTTGACACTCGAGGCCCCGGCGACGATCCTGAGGATGTCGGACTTCGACCTCGTCTTGGGCATGACATGGCTTGTCTGGAACCATGCCCAGATTGATTGCCCAGCAAGGAGGGTCGTGCTGAGCCACGGCGATACTTATGCGACATTCGAAGGTACTACACCGGTCTCTCGTCGCCTGCTTTCATCTATTCAGGCCGTTAAGGCTCATATGCAAGGGGACGAGGTATATCAAGTATTATTCGAGATGACTGAGGAGAAGGACCTGATTGCTAACATTCCGGTGGTTCGTGACTACGCCGATATTTTTCCGGATAAGCTGTCAGGACTACCTCCGCATAGGGAGAAGGACTTCCAGATCCAGTTGATACCAGGGGCTAAGCCGGTATCCAAGGCCCCTTATCGGATGGCCCCAAAGGAGTTGGCGGAGTTTCGGACACAGTTGCAGGAGCTGGTGGAAGCAGGATTTGTTAGGCCGAGCTCCTCATCATGGGGAGCTCCTGTCCTATTCGTGAAGAAGAAGGACGGCACTTTACGCCTGTGCATCGACTATCGAGCACTAAACAGGCTGACCGTCCGAAATACCTATCCGCTCCCCAGGATAGACGAGTTGTTCGATCAGCTGGAGGGAGCCCATTATTTTTCGAAGCTGGACTTGAGGTCAGGCTATTACCAGCTGCGGATCCAGGAAGAGGATATTCCGAAGACGGCCTTTAGTAGCCGATATGGATTGTATGAGTTCATCGTGATGCCCTTCGGGCTCACGAATGCTCCGTCGGCGTTTGTGAGCCTCATGAATCGGGTCTTCGAGGCTTATTTGGATGTGTTCGTCATAGTGTTCATAGACAACATCCTTATCTATTCTAAGACGGAGGAGGAGCACGCACGACATCTGGCACTGACCTTGGAGAGACTGCGGGAGCATCGCCTTTATGCGAAGTTCAGCAAGTGTCAGTTCTGGCTGAAGGAGGTGGCTTTCTTAGGCCACATTATCAGCGGAGCCGGCCTGGCAGTGGACCCGGCAAAGATTCAAGCTATCTCGGAGTGGCCGCAGCTGAAAACAGCCACTGACGTACGAAGTTTTCTAGGACTTGCCGGTTACTATCGGAAGTTCGTGGAGGGATTCTCTCGAATCGCCCTCCCGCTCACATCCTTGACAAAGAAGGAGGTACCGTTCGTATGGACCCCGCAGTGCCAGATAGCGTTCCAGGAGCTGAAGGATCGGCTAAGCTCAGCTCCCATTCTTACTCTCCCCTCGGGGAGGGAGGGATTTCAGGTCTACACCGACGCATCATATCAGGGGATGGGAGCAGTACTGATGCAGAACGGACACGTCATAGCTTATGCCTCCCGCCAGCTGAAGACCCATGAGAAGAACTACCCAGTGCACGACCTGGAGATGGGAGCAGTTGTATTCGCACTAAAAATATGGCGGCACTACCTTTATGGAGTTCACTGTGACATATACTCCGATCATAAGAACCTTAAGTACGTGGACACGCAGAAGGAACTAAACATCAGGCAGAGGCGGTGGGTGGAGTTCCTTTCTGACTATCAATATAAGATGCATTACCACCCGGGGAAGGCGAACGTGGTAGCGGATGCACTGAGTAGGAGAGCTGCCACAGCAGGAGCAGAGCCTCAGTTGATGTCTATGGAGCTGCTGCAGAAACTAGAGGACATGCACATTACTCTGGTATCGTCTGATGATCCTGAGCTCTATGAGGAGTACTTGGCCGCGATAGGCGTTACCGATGACATCAGAGACCGGGTCAGAGAGGGACAGAGGCAGGATGCCAAGTTGGAACCTATCTTCCAAGCTCTGGAGGCAGGCACTGCAGGAGACTACACACTGAAGGACGACCTGGTATGCTTCAGAGGACGGGTGTATATACCGGAGGGAGGCCAGATCCGGGAGGATATTATGACGGAGGCGCACTGCAGCCGGTATTCGGTACACCCGGGGATCACAAAGATGACGGCTGATTTGAAGAAGACGATGTATTGGCCGGGCATGAAGAAGGATGTCTCACACTTCGTGACCCATTGTGAGGCATGTCAGCTAGTGAAGGCGGAGTGCAGGAACCCCGCAGGATTATTGCAGCCACTCCCGGTGCCGGAGTGGAAGTTTGAGGACATAGCCATGGACTTCATACATGGGCTTCCCCGGTCTCGGACGGGGAATGACTCAATCTGGGTAATCGTTGATCGGTTGACCAAGGTGGCTCGATTTATACCAATCAGGAAGGATGATTCAGTAGGAGTTCTGGTGCGGAAGTTTGTGGAACAGTTCATTCGTTATCATGGCGTGCCCAGGACGATAGTGTCGGATCGGGATGGTCGGTTCACCTCCAGGGAGTGGAGATCCGTGCAAGCTTACTTAGGCACGCGATTGACCTTCAGCACTGCATTCCACCCCCAGACAGACGGGCAGACAGAACGCACCAACCGGACGCTGGAGGACCTTTTGAGGCTATGCATCTTGGACCGCGGGGAACCGTGGGAGAAACTCTTACCCCTTGTCGAGTTCTCCTATAACAACAGCCACCAGTCCAGCATCAGGATGGCGCCTTACGAAGCCTTGTACGGGAGGAGATGCCGGACCCCTCCTTCTTGGGTGCAGAACGAAGATCCGAAAGTGTTGGGGTCAGAATTTGTTGAAGACACCGAGGCACAGGTGAGGCTGATCAGGGATAGGATGCTCGAGGCACAGAGTAGACAGGCTAAGTACTATGACGCCCGGCATCGGCAGGTGGAGTTCTAGGTGGGGGACCGGGTGTTTCTGAAGATCCGGCCCATGCATGGAGTCTCGCGGGTGCGTGGTCGGAGGAAGAAGCTCAGCCCTAGGTACATGGGCCCTTACAGGATCCTGGAGCGGATCGGACCCCTAGCCTATCAGCTGGAGTTACCACCAGAGCTGGAAGCGCTGCACGACGTCTTCCACATTTCTTCTTTGAGGAGGGCTCTGCTACGCCCGGAGCAGCAGATTTTGACCACCGAAGGGCCGGTAGCTTCAGACCGGTCGGTTCGTTTGGAGCCTGTGAGGATCGACGACCGAGGAGTGCGGGTCTTGCGACGCAAGAAGGTCCCACTAGTCAAGGTCCTGTGGAGGAACCACGGCCAGGAGGAGCATACCTGGGAGCCACAGGACCTGATGCGACAAAGATACCCCGAGCTATTCAGTCAGGTATACCTCTCGGACCCCTCAAGATGTTAATTTATTTTTCCTGCTTTAAGTATACTAAGGGCTGCTCTAGACAGGTAGAGGCTTATCTTTTGTTTATTGGGGGCTTATCCTTGTTTATTGGGATTTTGGTTTGCCGATTGGGCGAAAGGGTCTTAGATCTAAGTTTTCCCGTAAAATCTAATTTAACAAACAAGGCGTCATAATGGGATGTTACAAGACTCTTTCCTTCGGTAGTAAGACCCGTAGGCCCAACCTTGATTTCGGGGACGAAATCTTTGTTTTGTTTATTGGGATTTGTAACATCCCATTTCCAACTAGACCCCTAAGAGTGGTTTTGGCCATGACTAGGTCATGACAAAACCCTAGGAAGCCAGAAATGGGCCAAGGGATAGGAGGCCAAGGTAAGGATCACCATGGTCTGCAAATAGTAGAGTTTGAACAATGGTTAGAATGACAATGGGGCTTCACCATGGCCCCAAGACCCTACCACAACACTCCCAAACATTTTGGGAGCCCCATTAGAGCCAAAAGGACCCATTAGGGTCAGCCCTAGAGGCCAGGTTGACCCAAGTCAACTCAAGCCCTAACCTGGTCAAAGTACCCTTACTAAGGGTATGTGACCTCCAAGGTACAGGATAACCCTACATAACCCTACCTAGACCCTAAGGGAAGCCAATGGGTCACCCAGGACACAATGGGGTCAACCTAGATGGTCAAATTGACCAAGTCAACCCTCATTTGAGTCAAGTCAAACTTAGCCCAAAAAGGGCTAACCCAAGCCCAAGCCACTTCTCCCTTTGCCTAAACCCATTCCCATGATCATCATAATCAAGTGGGCTGCATTTAGTTTGTGAGGTTGACTAGTCAACCAGAGGTGACTAGGAGAGAGAAAGGAGCTCCTCTCCATGATAATGGAGGAGAGAGAAAATGAGGAAGAAGAAGGGGGAAGTGGGAGGCCGGCCAAGGGAGACTAACAGCCACCCATTATGGCTGCAATCAACTCCTCTAGGAGAGAGGAGTTGATTCCAGCCGTTTCCCGGCCACCAAGGGGTGGGTTCAGCCCCCCTCCACACAACCCGAGCCACACCTTTAATGGTGTTAATGATCATTGAAGAACCAGCCTCTCCTCTCCCCCATTTGCCATTTAAACACCTTCAGGGAGCCGAGGGGATCATTTTAGAGCGTTTACCTGGAGGAGACGAGCCATTCCACTGTGCAGTTGCAGAAGCCGAGCGCCGCCGCCGTCGTCAATGGCATCCCGCCGCTCCTCTCGCATCCAGGCCGCCAGGAAGGTCCTCCTCCTCTCCTTAACCCGCGGGTAGATCCTAGGAATCATTAGGCATGAGTTTCGGGCTCAATTGAGCCCGATCCAATCCGGGATTTCTCCTGGTTTCGGCAAGAAAATCTCTTGCTATATCCGCCGGAAAACGCCTCTCCGGCGGCGGAGCCGCCGCCTGACGATAGCCACCACCTCAACGGAGGTGTTGGTGGCGGTGGCCGGCCGGGGAAGGGGCTGGATCGCCGGCGGCAGGACTTGGAAATCGCTCCAGGCGGGACGAATCTCAGCCGTCGGCTCAAGGAAGATGATGACCAGATGTCGTTGATCCTTGCGCCAAGATTCGTGCTGCATCAGTATTAAACTTTAGGAAAATAAATGTTATTTATTTCATTGTGTCACACTTTTGGCATTTATTGTTTTAATTTTGTAAAAATAGCTAGAGGCTCTGTATGAGAAAATGATCAACACATGAATATTAGCCCTTCCTGTCTACTTTATGTTAAAATTGGTTTGAACCCATTTAGGTTTCTGGTTTGACCAGGGCACCCAATTTGGTGGGACATACCCTTAGGGCTAGGCAGTCACTAAATTGAGTGCCCACTCTTCACCCCTAGCCCAAATTAGCTGAAATTTTGGCAGAGAGTCTATCTTAGGTATACCTAGAGCCTGCCCAAAAATGGGAATTTTTGGAGAAAATATTTCTATAGTTTTTGTAAACATTTAATAATTATTAGATAAATTAAATAGGTTCCCTAAACATCTCCAAACCCTCCCAAATTTTGGTTAGTGGTCCCTGGGTTCCAATTAGGTAGCTGTATAAAATTCCATTTAATTTGGATGGGTTTTGGACAGGTTTTGACCCAACCCTAACTATACCCTTATAAGGGCATTTTGGTCAAAAGTTGCACTTTAGATTTTGAGTGACCAAATCACCTCAACAGAGGCTGAAACTTGGGCCACTGACTTGTTAGGGCACTCATCACCTCCCCATGGAATGTGGGATAAGGAGGAATAGATTTGCCCTAAGTTCCTAGGTCAAACCCTAAGGAGGGACCTTTTGGCCTTGTGAAGGGTATGAGTCCTAACCACCTTGGATGAACTTCAATTTTTGCAAGGAGGTTCCTAGGACTTATATAACCCTCTGTTAAAAATATTAGCTAACTTTGAAAATGGTAGAGCCCCCAAAACTCTAACCCTAGCTTAGGACCTAAAACTTGTAGGGTAGGTTTAGGTTAGCTAAATATCTTGAACCTTAACCAAATTTGGGTAGTGAGGGGATTTGGGTATGTTGAGCCTCTGATAATTTACTTGAGGAATTTTGGACAATATTTTTAGCACTTCACTAGTAATCAATGGTAATGCCCTAATAATTATTTTGGCTATTGTGGTCACACTGCCCATAGAGGGGGTATGAAACATGGGCAGAGTTAGTTTTAGGTTATGATAATCTTGTATGAATTTTGTTAGAATTTTTGGATATCTATATAGGGCATCTACTTCACACGTGCTTTATTTTGATTACATATTAATAATTCTTGTCAGAGGCCATTACTTGCTGAAAAATTATGAAACTTCCTGCATAGTGTTTTGAGCTCAATGTTATCATATGGAAATGTTTGTGGAATTGTTTGATGATTGATTAGCATACTTTGTTCATTAACCCTTAAATTAGAGAGTTTATAAGAAAATCAAATATAGCTTTATTTCCAAAGGATAAATTATGAAACTTTTTCTAGGGTACTTGTAGTCCATCACAATCATCCCTGAATTTTCTCTGAATTTTTGGAGGTGTTATTACTATAGAATCGTTTAATATGACTTTTTATGGGGCATCTTTGAAATTAAATTTAAAGGCCTAAACCTTGCTGAAAAATTGGGAGACTTAGGATTTAGAGTTGATTAGGCATTTTGTATTTATCATAAATTTAGTGGAATAATACCTTGTCTGATTATGGTACTTCATGTTTAAACCTGGGCCTTTTGGGACATTATAATAAATAAATTAATTATCAGACAAATTAGTAAAATTATGGATTTCTGGATTTATGCTTCAAATGTCCTTTTAGACCTCCAATAATTATCATAAGGGTACTGGATGAGTATTTCATGTACTTCCCTTTTTACGGGTCATGTACCTTAAGTGGTCTGCATATAGTAAAACTGCAGGATCTCATTTGGATGTGAATTAGGGCAAGTATGATGAGTCATGGTGGTTGTTGTAAGGACAAGTGGAATGGGCTGCGTCTTTGGAAGATGAGTGAGCAAGGTGTGGATCAGTCTAGGGTTATAGGCGTTCGGGTCCGACGAAAGATCGTCCTACCCAAGGAGAGTTGGAGTCAAATTACCCTAGGGTTAGCATATCGAAATATGAGAAAATAAAGGGGTAAGGGAATCAACCAATAATAAAATAAGTACCTTACGAAAGGGAACGTTGGGCGTAATCCCAACATAGTTCCTAGTGCCCCTTGAGAGCCCTTCACAGGGAATACCGGGGGCAGTCCTGGGTTAACGTAAACTGTTCAACAAGCTGAAAAGAGTAACTTAGTAACTAGGGTTGCACATTCCACGACACTGATGGCACCATAGGTTGGATAGGAGCTTCGGCTCGGATGGTTAGAAGGCGGACTTGGGTCCGGGGAGCTTCGGCTCGATTGCTTGAGTCGGACGTGTTGGTCCGGGGAGCTTCGGCTCGATTCTTGATTACGCTAATTTGCATGTGCATAACAGGAAAGGGAAATTAAGGTGGTGGGTCTTCGGTATTGGAGGGTCGATGCACCGACGCCAATACGTTGACTCGGCAAGTGTGGTTAACACTTCGCCAACAGAAGTCCGGTGCGCCAGCCGACAAGAGTACGCAGGAGTCCGCTTCGTGCACCAAGCGTTGAGGCGTACGATAGGTCTGACCGGTAGTGCTTTACTGGTTTAGAGGTGTGCGAGGCCCAACCCACCGCTTCCGTCTGCCACTACGGAGGTATCCTGGGAGGTTACGGCTCCAGAAAGGGGGAACTAAAGGTCTGTGTGCACAGAGTCGGGTGTGTGTGTTGCACTTGCATGTCCATCATACCCACTTGCATGTCATGGCATAATCGTTACCTTTAACCTTGACACCTAAAGTATAAGTGGAATGTGACGCTTATACCTTAGGACCTGCAAAACGACCCCTTAGTCTATAAGCTTGTGTGGGCAAGTTTATGAATTAAGGTTAATTTTGATATAATTAGTTACTGCTGTTTGACCACCGACACCCCAGCGTATAAATCGGTATGGGACTTTTTATACGATGGGAGCCTTGCAAGAGACCCCTTGGCTTATGTGTTTTTCACATAAGTGAAGGTTACACTTCATATTACAGCTTATTGTCTTTATATGCTATAGAACTTGCTAGAATAGGACCGCTGCCATCTGCTTTTGATATTCTCCACCTTCAAGTCCTCCCCTTTCTTCCTCTCCGCTCGGTGCCTAGGAGCCGTGGGGGAAGGGGTGGGGGATGATAGGACTTAGTCTTTTAGACTAACGGTTTTCGAACCGCATCATTTAGGGGATCGCGGAGACCAGCATGGAGGAGCAGCCCCAGAGACCGGTGCGCTTGGAGGTGGGGCAGTCTAGCTCCGGAGTTCACACAGCCGGGACCGTGAGTCTCGACCCAGAGTAGTTTCCTACTTTTGTTTCTGCATGAGAGATCTTGTAGTGAGGATTTGATGTACCGGGCATAAGCCCGTTTTGCTACTCTGATGTTATTTTCTGTGGACACTCCCTTCGTGGAGTTATATTTATTATGTCATGTGATTCTCTGTGGACAGACAGTTTACATTTACTTCATTATTTTGCTACTTTTCTATGATCGAAATGGCCGGCAGAATCGGCACTTTGTGGTGATGAATCTTCAGGGTGTGAAGGAGTCACCGCAAAACGGCGGTTCTGGGCCTAAGATCCCGGTGTCGAAAAAGAAAAAAAAAGGGGGTCTTACACGGCCTACGACACGGGCGTGTCGTAGGGCGTGTCGACCTGTGTCGACACTTAGCCGCGAAGTGTCGAGACCCTGTACACGGCCTGGAGCCCAGGCGTGTCAAGGTGACACGGGCAAGGACACGGGCGTGTCCTAGAACCCGTGCAGTGCTCGGGTTGAAAACGGCGAAAAATCATGGGGTACACGGCCGGCTACACGGCCGTGTCAGGTGGAACACGGGCGTGTCAGCTCGAACACGGGCGTGTTCGATACCCGTGTGAGGTTCCAGGTGATTCGATTTTGACGGCGAATGAGGCACACGGCCCTGGACACGGGCGTGTGCCAGGCCGTGTTCGGTCCAGATTGGGCATTTCAGCCCCGAATCGAAGCCGTTCATTTCTTTGACTGAAGATCCAACGGCTGGGGGTTGTTCCTGAAGGGATATACCCGGGTTTTGACTTAGAAAACCCTCACTTTTTCCACTTATCCTCTTTCTAAATCCTTGGAGAAAGGAGAGCTAAGGCAAGAAGAAGAGGAGCTAGATCCGCCATTGGAGGAGCTTCGGAGCTCCGAATCGCAAGCCGACTCCGGATCCACGGAGGCAACGCAAGTGCGGTGATTTCCATCCGATTACTTTTTGATGGCGCCAAAGAGGACCGCAAGGGTAACGATCCTCATCTTGAGCATGAGTCGCTCTCTTTCTTTGCATAGGAAGCCCGCTCTCGCGAGTTTGCGGAGAGTTGGAGGCGTTCCTTCGGGTAGATATGTGAAGTCCCCGTTGTTTAGAGTCCGTATGCCAGAATAGACATAGGCATTTTGGTTGAAGCCTACCCGGACATGTTAGTTCGGATCGGTGATGTTGCATTGCATAAGGCCGGAGAAGACTCCGTGCTATTGGGTGTTTTTCGGGTTTTCTACGCGGTAGATTGCAGCAGGGAGCCTTGGGGACTAACCCAAAGGTGCACCCAGAAAACTGGGCGGACACGAGGTCTTGCCAACTTGGTGGCCTGAGAGCCAACATGAACATAACGGGGTTATGTGACTTGTGTTAGAATGGGACTCGGTGAAAGTTTGACCCGCGCATATGGCTTAAATTGTCGTTGCGATGTGAGCACGGGTTAGATGGAGCCGTACCCGCTTTATGTCGTTCGGGTTAGAGAGACCTAAAGTTACATGGCACTCGCCGTTGGCATAGATGTGAGTCTTCGGCGGTCAATGGCTTAAATTGACGTGACCAATGCCAGGAAGACGAATTGCTCATAGGAATGGCCGTCTAAGTGGCGGTGGTGAGTCCGGAATGTTAATGGCTTTAATTGACGTGACATCGACCGGTTCACCGAGAATGTGCCCTGAGTGCACGGGGCGTGTGGCCGTGCGAGCCAACGCCTGTGATGAAATGGCTATGGTTTTTTATATTGCTCGCTTATGCTAATGAAATGCAGGGGAGGAGCATCGCCGCCCCGAGTTGGGGGCGGGATCGTTATAATTTGGTCAGCATTGCTGACCGTTGCCTTGTTTTGCCACCGTGCGGTGGTTTGTTGCTTGCAGGTGCAGCTGGACCAAGCGGTCAATAGCGGGCTAAAGCCATTTTTGCGAAGCTGGCCCTCGAAGGCCCAAGTGGAAATGTTTTCTATTTTATTCATGTATGGCCGGCCTGCGTGCCGAGGTTGGTAAATCATGTAACAGACAAGTGAAACATTTTGTAAGGCCTTAAGGCCGATTTTTGGGTATTTTGTATACATTCCTAAATGTTGTATTAGTGGACATTCGTGCTCTTATGCTGGGTTCTTGTTTACAACTTATATAAACTGCTTCCGCTAGAATGCTCTGTGTAGGACGTTGAGATTGGTTGGATGGTTTCCATAAGTAACCACCCGGTCTGTCTGTGGTATATGGCGTCGGGCCCCGGCCGGACCTACTGCTATATGCTATGCGACGGATAGGGGGTGTTACAATTTGGTATCAGACTACTGGTTTTGGTCGGGCTTGAACTGAATTCGTGGGCGAATTCTTTTTAAGGGGTGGTGAGCACATTATGTGCGTCATCGTTATAACAGTAAAAAGAACCCATGAATGTCCACTTAGGAATGAAAATACTCGTGTTTGAGGAACCTGCGTGTTCCTATAATTGCTGTTTACAATTTATTTGGTCGCTTAACGGTGTTTTGTACCACTATAGGTGACCCGAAGTGGTGTTGGGCCGTCAGAACGCCGAGTTTCTGAGGCAAGTAGTGCACCGGATGTTGCTCCTGCAACACCTCTATCGGCTGAGAATATTCGACTGGTGGCTGAAGCGGTGTTGGCCGTGATAAATGCGCAGCCTGGGAGGCAAGCGCAGCAGCCCGCTCCTGTGATGGAGCAAGTACCTCTGCAAGAGGCTGAGCCGAGGAGGGTGGAGCAAGTGATTGTGGAACCAATAGTGCCAAGGAGGGCAACTGAGAGGCAATTGAAGCATGTAATGAGCTTTAACCCTCCGTTATTCTCGGGGTTGGGAACCCCATCTCAGGCTGAAGACTGGCTCTCTAGGGTGAAGAGAGTCATGACAGCGACAGAGACGGAGGAGTGGCAGATGACCACCATTGCTACGTTCCTGCTGGACGGTGAAGCGAGGATGTGGTGGGAAGGTTTGGAGCTGCATCATCTGCGAGGTAGACAACTGATAGACGTTCCGATGGAAGAGTTCTCGGGATTGTTCTTGGCAAGATACCTCCCTTCTACTCAGAGGATTTCAATGGAGAATGAATTCCTGAAGTTGGTGCAGGGTGAGAGGAGCGTGGATGAATATCTCCACGAGTTTACGCGGTTGAGTCGTTATGCTAGCTCCACCATCATGGATGAGGAGCGCAAGACTAATCGTTTTTATGAAGGCTTGAGGGATGAGCTGAGATTGTTACTGTCGGGGCCAATGACGCAGGGTTTCTTAACCTTGGTCAATACTGCCCGGTCCTTGGAGAAGGACATGAAGAGCGTGCAGGCGAAGAAAGGCTTGGTTGATAGAAAATCTGAGTTTAAAGTGCCGACTACCTCAAAGTCCGGCTATCGGAGGGCTTTCAAGAAACATAGGACTTCGGGTCCAGCTCCTTCTGGTGCTTCTGGGGCGACTACGAGTCGGACCCCGGGCGCGTGCTTTACTTGTGGCAAGACGGGGCATTTCGCCCGTGATTGTTGGAGCGGGCGTCCTAAGTCCGAGAGGATGCCGGAAGCCACTTATGAAGAGAAGGGAAAGGCGGTGGAGTCGACCGCATCCCACTATGCTCCGGCCCAACCAAGGGTTTACAATCTTGGCCAACAGGAGGCCATTAAACAAGCTGACGTGGTGACAGGTACGGTTTAATTTATAGCAAGTCAATTCTTTTATATGCTTGTTATGCACATGTTACCTTACCACTACTTGTTTAGGATTTGTGTTGATTTGTGAAAATCCGGCACGAGCACTCTTTGATACGGGAGCTTCACACTCCTTCTTGTCCGAAGGATTTATATTACGCATCGGAGTCCCTTCTTCGATGGCGAAGGATAAGTTGGATGTGTTGTTGCCAAATGGGTGTTCGATGCGAGCGGATAGGATCTGCGATGTTAAGATTCGTATTGGAGAGCAGGAGTTTGACCTGCGGGCGTCCTTACTTCCGTTGGTGGAGTTCGACGTCATATTTGGAATGGACTGGCTCTCGGAGCAGCAGGCCCATATAGATTGCGGTAGCAAGGAAGTCAAGCTGGGAGCAAGTCGTGAGACGACTTTTACGGGCTTAAAGGGGTCGAGCAAGACGTTGATGTCTGCTCTTCAGGTGGTGAAGGCGGTTCGTGCCGGAGCAGAACTGTTCTTTACACTAGTGGAGGTTGCAAAGCCGAAGCCCGCGATGGATTGTATTTCAGTGGTATCGGAATACCCTGATGTGTTCCCCGCAGATCTTCCTGGAGCCCCGCCTCAACGGGAGATAGATTTTACTATCGAGCTAGTGCCAGGTGCAAAGCCTGTGTCACGATCTCCGTATCGGCTAGCGCCTAAGGAAATGGCGGAGCTGAAAGTTCAACTGCAAGAGTTGTTGGAGCAAGGGTATGTGCGCCCGAGTTCTTCGCCTTGGAGTGCACCGGTCCTCTTTGTTAAGAAGAAGGACGGAAGCTTGAGGTTATGTATTGATTATCGAGAGCTGAACAAGCTGTCTGAGAAGAACAAGTACCCGATTCCCCGGATTGATGATCTCTTCGATCAGTTAGTCGGGTCGACGGTGTACTCGAAGTTAGATCTCAAGTCTGGGTACTATCAGCTGCGGATAAGGGAGAGTGATATCCCGAAGACAACGTTTAGTACGAGATACGGGCATTACGAGTTTACGGTCATGCCGTTTGGGCTGACTAATGCGCCGTCAGTGTTCATGGATTTGATGAACAAGACGTTCAGGGAGTACTTGGACCATTTCGTGATCGTCTTCATCGACGATATTTTGGTGTACTCGCAAAGTGAGGAGGATCACTTCAAGCATCTCCATTTGGTGTTGGAGACACTCAGGAGAAATCAGTTGTATGCCAAGTTCTCGAAGTGCGAGTTTTGGCTATCCTCAGTGGCGTTCCTCGGGCATATAGTGAGTGGAGAGGGTATTGCTGTGGATCCGACGAAGATTGTTGCGATATGGGAGTGGCCTGAGCTTGCTACGGTAGCAGAAGTCCGGAGCTTTTTGGGGCTTGCCGGCTATTATAGGCGCTTCGTAGAGAACTTCTCGCGGATAGCGTTACCTCTCACTACTTTGACGAGGAAGGAGCATAAGTTCGTTTGGACGCCGGAGTGCGCGCGAGCTTTTGAGGAGTTGAAGTGTCGGTTGACCACGGCGCCTGTGCTGAGTTCGCCAGTTGGAACCGAAGGCTACGGGATATATAGCGACGCTTCGGGCAGCGGTTTGGGTTGCGTGCTATTGCAGCACGGCAGCGTGATAGCTTATGGCTCGAGACAGCTAAAAGTGCACGAGAGGAATTATCCGGTCCATGACTTGGAGTTAGCGGCCGTGATTTTTGCCTTGAAGCTGTGGAGACACTATTTGTACGGTGTGAAGATTGACATCTACACCGATCACAAGAGCCTAAAGTATTTGATTGATCAGAAAGATCTGAATATGCGGCAGCGTAGGTGGATGGAGTTCCTGGGGGACTATACATTCAAGATCCACTACGTGCCTGGCAAAGGGAATGCGGTTGCGGACGCATTGAGTCGCCGAGCCCCAGCTCAAGCGAATTGGCTATCAGTGCATGATGAGCGGTTGGTGCAGGAGCTGGAGGCGTTGGAGATTATTTGTGTGGATAGACAATCTAGTGCTGAACCAGTGCTGAATTGGACTGAAGTCCAATATGACCTGGCTGATCGGATTCGGCAGGCTTTGGATATGGATGCTCAAATGAAGCAGTTCATGATAGAGGCTCTGGATGGGTCAAATTCCCAATTCGTTGTGGAGGACGGATTGTTGTGGAAAGACGGTCGTTTGTGCGTCCCAAGTGTGGGCAATTTACAGGTGGAGTTGTTGTACGAGGCGCACCATACCAAGTACTCGATTCACCCGGGGAGCACGAAGATGTACCGTGATGTAAAGAAACTGTTTTGGTGGCCGGGCTTAAAGAAGGATGTGGCGCTATACGTAGCAAAGTGCCAAACCTGCGCCTTGGTAAAGGCGGAGTGCCAAAAGCCGGGAGGATTTCTTAAGTCCTTGCCTATTCCGGAGTGGAAATTCGACGACATCTCTATGGACTTTGTGCATGGTTTGCCAAGGTCGCAGAAGGGGAACGACGCCATTTGGGTGGTGGTCGATCGATTAACGAAGGTGTCGCATTTTATTCCGCATAGGAAGGATGATCCGGTGGAGAAACTGGCGAAGCTTTATGTGGATAACATAGTGCGGCTTCATGGTGTGCCCCGCAGCATCGTGAGTGACCGAGATGGGCGGTTCACGTCCAATGATTGGAGGCTGGTGCAGCAGATGTTGGGAACAAAGCTGAAGTTTAGCACAGCCTTCCATCCGCAAACGGATGGGCAGACCGAGAGGGTCAATAGAACCATGGAAGACATGCTTCGCATGTGTGTCTTGGACTTTGGAAAGCAATGGGAGGACCACCTTTATTTGGTGGAGTTTGCATACAACAACAGCTACCAAGCAAGTATTCAGATGGCGCCTTTCGAGGCCCTTTATGGTAGAAGATGTCGCACGCCGTTGTCTTGGTTAGAAACGGGCGAGTCAAAGTTGTATAAGCGATCGGAAGTGGAGGATGCTACTTCTTTGGTAAGGACAATTCGGGAGAGGTTGCTTATCGCTCAGGACCGGCAAGCAAAGTACTATAATGCCAAGCACAGGAACGTGGAGTTCGCTGTGGGCGATTATGTATACTTGAAGATCAAGCCGTTCAAGGGTGTCTCGCGGGTGCGGCAATTGAAAAAGCTAAGCCCGAGGTACCTTGGACCGTTCGAGGTTCTGGAGCGAGTAGGAGAAGCGGCCTATCGGCTGAAGCTTTCAGTGGAGCTAAGTGGTTTACATGATGTATTCCATATTTCGGTGCTTCGGAAGGCGGTACAAGAGCCTACGCAAGTGATCGCGGTCGATCAAGTGCCGGTGGATAGTGGGCTAACGACAAAGGTCAAGCCCGTGCGAATTGAGGACTCGGAGGTCAAACGACTACGCAATAAAGAGATCAGGATGGTCAAAGTCCGGTGGGACAATTGCGGTCGTGAGGAGCTCTCTTGGGAGCGAGAGCAGACGATCCTTGACGAGTATCCGGAGTTGTTCCGCTCAGGTACAAATTTTAGTTTTGTACATGTTTTTCCCTTTATGTAATTTCGTGGGCGAAATTCTTTTAAGAGGGGTAGAGTTGTAACGCCCCAAAACTCAAAGGAGCAAAGGGGAATATTTTGGGCCAATTTGAGTTCTGGCTGCAGGCACACGGCCTGGGACACGGGCGTGTCCCAGGGCGTGTCAAGCCTGTGTCGACACTAAAGCGTGAAGTCGACACTTTGGTCTCGACATTGTGTCGAGACTGGGCACACGGCCTGCGACACGGGCGTGTCGCAGGGCGTGTCGACCCGTGTCGACACTTAGCCGTGAAGTCGACACAGTGCTTCGACGTTGTGTCGAGACACGGCACACGGCCTGCGACACGGGCGTGTCGCAGGGCGTGTCAACCCGTGTCGACACTCGTCCCGCGAAGTCGACACTTTGGTGTCGACAATGTGTCGAGACATGGCACACGGCCTGCGACACGGGCGTGTCGCAGGGCGTGTCGACCCGTGTCGACACTTAGCCGCGAAGTGTCGAGACCCTGTACACGGCCTGGAGCCCAGGCGTGTCAAGGTGACACGGGCAAGGACACGGGCGTGTCCTAGAACCCGTGCAGTGCTCGGGTTGAAAACGGCGAAAAATCATGGGGTACACGGCCGGCTACACGGCCGTGTCAGGTGGAACACGGGCGTGTCAGCTCGAACACGGGCGTGTTCGATACCCGTGTGAGGTTCCAGGTGATTCGATTTTGACGGCGAATGAGGCACACGGCCCTGGACACGGGCGTGTGCCAGGCCGTGTTCGGTCCAGATTGGGCATTTTAGCCCCGAATCGAAGCCGTTCATTTCTTTGACTGAAGATCCAACGGCTGGGGGTTGTTCCTGAAGGGATATACACGGGTTTTGACTTAGAAAACCCTCACTTTTTCCACTTATCCTCTTTCTAAATCCTTGGAGAAAGGAGAGATAAGGCAAGAAGAAGAGGAGCTAGATCCGCCATTGGAGGAGCTTCGGAGCTCCGAATCGCAAGCCGACTCCGGATCCACGGAGGCAACGCAAGTGCGGTGATTTCCATCCGATTACTTTTCGATGGCGCCAAAGAGGACCGCAAGGGTAACGATCCTCATCTTGAGCATGAGTCGCTCTCTTTCTTTGCATAGGAAGCCCGCTCTCGCGAGTTTGCGGAGAGTTGGAGGCGTTCCTTCGGGTAGATATGTGAAGTCCCCGTTGTTTAGAGTCCGTATGCGAGAACGGACATAGGCATTTTGGTTGAAGCCTACCCGGACATGTTAGTTCGGATCGGTGATGTTGCATTGCATAAGGCCGGAGAAGACTCCGTGCTATTGAGTGTTTTTCGGGTTTTCTACGCGGTAGATTGCAGCAGGGAGCCTTGGGGACTAACCCAAAGGTGCACCCGGAAAACTGGGCGGACACGAGGTCTTGCCAACTTGGTGGCCTGAGAGCCAACTTGAACATAACGGGGTTATGTGACTTGTGTTAGAATGGGACTCGGTGAAAGTTTGACACGCGCATATGGCTTAAATTATCGTTGCGATGTGAGCACGGGTTAGATGGAGCCGTACCCGCTTTATGTCGTTCGGGTTAGAGAGACCTAAAGTTACATGGCACTCGCCGTTGGCATAGATGTGAGTCTTCGGCGGTCAATGGCTTAAATTGACGTGACCAATGCCAGGAAGACGAATTGCTCATAGGAATGGCCGTCTAAGTGGCGGTGGTGAGTCCGGAATGTTAATGGCTTTAATTGACGTGACATCGACCGGTTCACCGAGAATGTGCCCTGAGTGCACGGGGCGTGTGGCCGTGCGAGCCAACGCCTGTGATGAAATGGCTATGGTTTTTTATATTGCTCGCTTATGCTAATGAAATGCAGGGAAGGAGCATCGCCGCCCCGAGTTGGGGGCGGGATCGTTATAATTTGGTCAGCATTGCTGACCGTTGCCTTGTTTTGCCACCGTGCGGTGGTTTGTTGCTTGCAGGTGCAGCTGGACCAAGCGATCAATAGCGGGCTAAAGCCATTTTTGCGAAGCTGGCCCTCGAAGGCCCAAGTGGAAATGTTTTCTATTTTATTCATGTATGGCCGGCCTGCGTGCCGAGGTTGGTAAATCATGTAACAGACAAGTGAAACATTTTGTAAGGCCTTAAGGCTGATTTTTGGGTATTTTGTATACATTCCTAAATGTTGTATTAGTGGACATTCGTGCTCTTATGCTGGGTTCTTGTTTACAACTTATATAAACTGCTTCCGCTAGAATGCTCTGTGTAGGACGTTGAGATTGGTTGGATGGTTTCCATAAGTAACCACCCGGTCTGTCTGTGGTATATGGCGTCGGGCCCCGGCCGGACCTACTGCTATATGCTATGCGACGGATAGGGGGTGTTACAGTGTATTGGATAGAGGGGAACTGTGGCAAAGGCTCTTACCACTGGTAGAAGTTTCATACAGCAATAGCCCCCAAGCTTGCATCGGGATGGATCCCCACGAAGCACTTTATTGGATAAGGTGTAGAACTCCATAGTTATGGGTGCAGGATGAAGATACAAACATTTTGGGTATATATTACATTGACGACCCTGATGTGCTTGTTAGATTGATACGAGGCCGCTTGCTTGAGTCTCAAAGTCGGCAGGCAAAGTACTATAATGTGAAGCATCAGATGGTAGAATTTCAAGTGGGTGAGAAGGTATACTTGAAGATCAGGACAATGCATGGAGTGTCACGAGTGTGTGGTATGAAGAATCTTAACCCGAGATATGTGGTGCCCTATGCTTTATTGGAGAGAATTGGACCTTTAGCATATCGGTTGGAGCTACCACCAGAACTGGAAATTTGGATTACGTCTTCCATGTGTCGTCGCTCCGGAAGGCACTACTATGGCCTGACCAATATATCCCCACTACAGCTGGAGCAGTGGCAACTGATGATCCGTCCGACTAGAGCTGGTGTGGATAGTGGACAACGAGATAAGGAGCTTGTGGCGGAAAAGGGTACCATTGGTAAAGGTCCAATGGTCTAATCACGAAAAAGAGGTGTGCTCTGGTGTGGTTTGGTGTTGTTATTTACAAGAAGGCATTGCCGGAGTCAAATTTTCTGGAGGAAAGTCTTCCCCTTCCCTTCTTGTAAATAACAACACCAACAAGGAGAATGATGCTACAAAGGAGAGTAACGAGATCCCTGGCCGGGACCACCAGAAATGAGGTGTGCTTCCTACCCCCTCCCTTGGTGCTAGATCTGTAATTATTTTATACGAGAGATGTCGACTCAAAAGAGTTTGACTTGTGAGTTGAAGATCATCTAGGTAGAGACCATGTTAGGGCTTCTGTCCTAGAGATTTGATGTCTTCAACCTCTCCTCTCTTCTTTGTGAAGATGGTGCACTAGGTTTCATGAAGAGAAATGGTCTATTAAGGGTGAATAGGGGAGGAGGAAGTTCTTGATATAGTTTTGATTAAATGTCTAAAATAAGAAGATGAACTGATGTTGCTCATCTTGCTTTAAGATGCGTGCAAAAATCTGTTTTATGTGTGCAACGAACTTCAAGGTCATTTTTGGGTATGTTACGGCCAAATATGGGCTTTTGACTAAACATGAAAGTCATAGCCCTTGTAAAGACCTTTCCAAGGGATGGTTACAAGTTTTCATAAGAGTCATGTAGACTCAGGAATGTCCAGTCGAAGTTACTGTACAGTCAAGCCTTATTTACATGTTGCTCTCGGGTTAGTGTAGAGCTGAGTTTGCAATTTAGCCGAGAAGTCATAGTAAATTACGGTTGAGGTTTTACATGAAGTTTGCTGGACTTAATTTGTTAGTGGTTGTGATAAATAAATTAATATTGACATTTAGTTGGTAGATCCTTAAGTACAACAAATGGGTTGGTGAGACGCGTTTGTGCAAACGAGTTGGAATTTAATAATCAAATGGATGAAAAAGTTAGTGAACCATATATGTGCATGTGCAGTATCATGGTTGTTTGTGAAAATTTTGTGGAAGCATAGTTGTTTGTGAATGCTTAACTTTAGAAAGGATTGGATAAGGCTAATGAATGGTTATGTGAGATGTTGATTAATAGAATGTGTATTGTAGTCCACTTCTTAGAGTTGAGTCTCCCTACGGGTAGAAGTGTGGGATTGTTATGTTGTGTAAGGTGGCTTGCCACCTATGTGAATGATGAACCCTTGTGTGGTATGGAAATGTGGAAGGGTTGGAAGTGCGTGTGTGTTTGATGCAATGGAAAGATGTGTTGTTAAGGGACTCAGTGTGGAGCCATTGCGTGCTGATGAGAACGGGATGAGAATAATAAAAAGGGTCTCTATGTGGAGCCCTTAAAATGTGATATTTCATGAGGTGTGAGTTGACACGCAGTTTCATAATCCTAGATTAAGGATAGTGTGGTAGGTCTACATGCTAGCAAGTCATCACACCGACGAGAGTTGACGAATAGACTTTGGACGGTTGGGCTTGGTCCTCAGGGCTCATTCTCGGGGCTCCTTATGTGCCAAGTGGATGGTTTCGCTTGGTACTTTGGTGATATGCTCCCATAGACTCCTGTGCCACAATGATATTCCAGCGTAGGGATATGTTCTTGGTGCATATCTACCCGAGACCCCTTTGATCCATAGTACGTATGTAAGCTCCACTATTGGTTCTTAGTGTTGAGGTGTACGGAGGCCTGGGCTTTGTAGTGTGGATGCCCGTCTAGTTGTGGAATAGCCTGTTTCGCTGTCACCATCCGGCCACGAGGGATGACGCTTGAGAGGTTAGCTACATGCTCGAAAAGTGGGAACTACAAGTCTGTGTCTACATAACAATTACATGTGTGTGCATGGGTGAGTCATCGTATTGCATTCATAACATTGCACTGCATTACATTCACAAGATCCTCATCATATAAGTGTGTATGAGCAGTCTTATTTGATGAGTTACTTTACTGTTAAGTCGATCCTTAACTTATAGGTATGTATGGGCATTCATATTAGCTAAGTTACTTCCTGTTGTATATCATACTTATACACTGCTGTTGAAACTAGAACTGCTAGTATATATTGTTGTAGTTTCTTTGATATACTTTGTTATAGTTTAGCACTTTGCCACTTGTTTTGTACTACAACTGTTATATATATTGTACCCTCTTCTTTTCTCCGCCCGGTGCTGAAGAGTCGACGGGGGAGCGGATGTGATAGCCACTTAATCTTTAATACTAACGATTGCTGCTTCATCCATTTTAGGCGGAAACCTCACAGACAGAGTAGCAGCAGGTTATGTAGGAGGGCAGCCAGGACAGGGTGACAGGGCCTGAAGTGACGATACCATCACATGTATCAGTGACTAATGTGAGTTTTAGAGGGACTCATTTTTTAGCCTTTTTTATACGTTGTATTTTGATACTATAGAAGCCTTGGTTGCTTCTTTTTATTTGTTGTACTTGTAATTGACTATATGATTATGTGAATTTTGACTTCTATACTTTCTTATGTTGGGTTGGCATGGATGATATTGATTTAGTCAACATGATAGACATCTTGTCGTGTAGGTCGATCCACGTGTTGGCTCTGCTGCAAGGAGCCTGTTCTGGGTGTAGGACTCCCCTCGGCCGTGTTTTGTGTTCCGGGAGGTGGGGTCCTACACATGCTGCATAACAACTCATCTAGTATTGTTGGTGCAGATGCGGGTACCAGGTTAAAGGAACTAAGCCTGGAAGAAGCGGTGAAGAAAGATGCGCCAAGCTCAGTCAAGGTCGTCGATCCAACTGTGGTTGATGAAGAACTACTAGATGAAGAACTACTATAACCTATAGTATATGCAATAGATGTGTTAGAACCTGCTGGTGGTAAAGGAAGAAATCTTGTGTTCAAACACCTAAGAGATCACACAGCTAATCTGATCATTGGAGAGCCAGGCAATGAAGTTAGAACCAGAAGAGGTACTACTAACAAAATTCTACATCTTAGCATTTTTTCTCAGGTTGAGTCAAAGAAATTTGAAGAAGCAAAAATGGATGCCTCTCGGATTTTGGCTATGCAAGAGGAGCTCAGCTAGTATGAAAGGTGAAAGGTTTGGGAATTGGTACCAGGCCCAAGGGAGAGAACGTGATCGGCACCAAATGGATATTTACAAACAAGCTCGACGAAAATGGAGTGATTATAAAGAATAAATATAGGCTTGTAGCTCAAGGGTACAAATAAGAAGAAGGGATCGACTTCGATCTGACCTTTACTCCAGTGGCCAGACTCAAAGCGATCATGTTTTTTCTTTCGTATGTTGCACACAAGGGCTTCAAGGTCTATCAAATGGATGTGAAGTCAGCATTCCTCAATGGAGATCTAAAGGAGGAAGTATACGTAGCAGAACCCTCAGGTTTTGTCAACTACACTTTCCCTGAATATGTATATTTTCTTAATCAAGATCTATACGGCTTGAAGCAAGCTCCTCGAGCTTGGTATGAGACATTGTCTAGCTTTCTTCTTGAGAACAATTTGGCAAGAGGAAAGATAGACACGACATTTTTTCTTAGGGAAGCAAAAGGTAAGATCTTGCTAGTGCAAATCTATATAAATAACATTATCTTTGGCTCTACTGAGCACAACCATTGCAAGAAGTTCTCTAAACCCATACAAGGGAAGTTTGAGATGAGCAGTATGAGAGAGCTGAAGTATTTCTTTGGACTTCAAGTGAAACAATCTGAAGATGGAATTTTCATCCTTCAGACGAAGTTCACCAAAGAATTGCTTTAGAAATTCGGAATCGAGAAGGCAACCTCGATGAGGACTCAAATGGGTTCAACTATGTCTCTGGACAAGGACGAGAAAGGGAAACCTTTTGATGAAATGAAACCAAGTACAGAAGAATAATTAGATCCTTCTGTTGGAACACCCTATTACTAATTTGGGTCAGGATCACTATGTCTCTAGGAATTTATGTTTTGACCTCCTGTATAGATTATAGGTCAATTAGAATTAAGTCTAAGGGATCAGGAGTCTAGGTTTGGAAGCTGCCCTGAAGACCCAAGTTTTTCTGGAGACTAAGTCCAAATCGTCGAGCTCAGCACGACGTTTCGTCGAACTCCGGTCGATGATCGTCTAGCTCAACTATTGACAGATCGTCGAGCTCCATTCGACGATCGCTGAGCTCAATCCTCATAATATCGTCGAGCTCTGGTCGACGATCGCTGAGCTCAACTTCTCAACATCGTCGAGCTCTGTTCGACGATCGCTGAGCTCAGGTCGACGATTTTGGCTCTGCACTGGATCCTTATCTCTGAGCTCAGTTCGACGATCTTTGAGCTCAGATCGACGACTTCTTTGCTGCTTGCATTTTCCAGTTCGCTGAGCTCAGCTCGACGATAGCAGAGCTCAGTTCGACGATTTCAGTTATCTTTCAGAATTCTAATTCAAATCAGATAGAAGTTATTCTGCATTTAATTCAGAAGATCTGCCAGCCGTTTTCATTTACTTCTGGAGCAAGTTTCAAGGGATTTTTCTAGGAACAATTCAGTGGACTTTCCTTCAGAACATTCTATGCAATTAAGGCTGTAATCAATTCAGACCAACGGCTATCTTTGACAGAGCAATTTCTTATTCAGACTTAGAGAATAAAAGATAGAATGTTTTTTTTTAATCAGATAAGAAGATAGACAAGAACAAGAGAATAGAGATAGACAAGAATAGGATATCTCTCAATACACAGAGACTCTCTCAATCTTCTGTCAACAAGAATTCAGAAGAACACTCATCAAAAAGAGATCAAGTTTTTCAGATCTCTTCAGCTCTCAAGTGTTCAAGGCCAACATCATCTCAAGACTCCAGACACTCAACATTTCAGCTTGCTGAAATCATCTTTCGCTGGAGATCTATCTTTGAAGGCCTATCACCCTCAGCAAAGCTCATTTTCCTGAAGATTTCAAGGACTCAGGGGGAGCTTTGACAACATCACTGAATCCACATAGTCTTCTCAGTTGCTTGAGAAAGAGAAGACTGCCATCACTCTCTCACCCCCATTCTGTAAAGGGTTTCTCAAACTCCCTTCAAAAAGTTTGAAGCTGGTTTTTGAGCACCTTGTCAAAAGCTCATTGGTGGCAAGACACCTGATCAAAAAATCTGATTTGGTTTTTGAGCACCTTATCAAAAGCTCATTGGTGCCCAGGACACCTGATCAACTCATCCTGCAGTGGATTCCTACCTAGGGTGGTAGAAGAGTGGATGTACCCAAGTTGGGGAACCACTATATTTCCTTGTGTCATCTGGCTCTGCATGTTTTCTTTTGTTGTTTCTGGCCTAGATTTTCTTGTGCTTAATATCTACATAGCTTAATTTTATTTCTGCTTCCCTGCTTACACTCATTACAACAATTGTTGTAAAGCTTTGCAAAAAGTTTTCTTTGTGTTTTTAAAAAGCACCATATACTCTATTCACCCCCCCTCTAGAGTATATCAGATCTAGTTTCCCCTTTCAATTGATATCAGAGGGAGGTTGGTTAAACATACCATATCTGTTTGGTTGTACAGGCTAACACCTGAACCCCAAGATCCCAAACTAGATCCTTCTTTTTAAATTTTATTATTAGATTTAACTTGCACAAATCATGGCCCAAAACAAAGACTATGCTAGCACCAGACCTCCAGTGTGCAATCTGTCAAAGTTTGCACTTTGGAAAGCAAGGATTAAACTATACATGAATTCTATTGACGAAGATATTTTTAATTCTGTCTTAACAGTGTGTCCAAGACCTCCAGAGAGCACAAGCACAAATGCTGTTCCACCTCCATCAGGAACAGATGCTGACATTAAAAAGTGGAAAGTAGCTGATGCCAAGGCACTGAACATTCTAGCTCAGACAATGTCAGATGACATTTTTCAGAAGGTAGCTGAATGTAATTCAGCCAAGGAGATCTGGGACAAGCTTTCAGAAATTGTCTCTGGCTCAGCTGATGAGAGAAAGGACAGAAGATCTCATCTCATCTCCCAATATGAGAACTTCAAGAAGGGAGAAACAGAGTCAGTGGGAGAAATGTACAACATATTGAGTCTAATTGTCAGTGAACTGAGGACATTAGACAAAGAGATCTCACTGACAGAACTTAATGACAAGATCCTAATGTGCTTCCCCAGCACTTGGGATTCAAGAATCTGGCCAATTAAAGATGCCAGAAGCCTAAATGAGATTACCACTGAAGCCTTGTTGGGTAAGCTCAAATCTTATGAGCTACTCATCAAGAATAGAGAAGAAGAACAAAAGGCTGCTTCTCCAGCCACAAGAAAGGAGAAGACTATTGCATTCAAGGCAGCTGAGGATCTGCCTGAAGAAAAGGCCACAAGCAATGATGAACTTCTCAGCCTGTTGGCCAAAAGATTCTATAAGATGGCCAGGAAGGACTTCAGAAGAAGATCATACAAGGAGCAAGACAAGCCAAGGTATGACAAGTCCATTGGCAATAACAAAGATATCATTTGCTTTGGTTGCAGGAAACCAGGGCACATAGTTCCTGACTGTCCAGAGAATAAGAACAAGGACAGAAGGGAAAGAAAAGAAAGAAGAAAGGAGAAGGACTCCAATAGGCATGGAAATAACAAACCTTCTTCCAGCAAAAATAAGCACACAAGGAAAGGATTTGTTGCTGAATCCTGGAGTGATATAGAAGAGGAGTCAGAAGCCTCTTCCAGCTCAAGTGATGATGCAGATGATACAGAGGAAAAAGAATTCTGCATGATGGCAATCAATGCCTCACAACACAACTCAGAGGAAGAGGAGTCAGAGCCAGACTCAGAGACTCAGCCTGAGGAAGATCAGGTAATCAGCTCTTTTGATTTCACTTCAGAAGATTTCAAAGTTGAATTTAAAGCACTATGTTTAGACCTGCTAAAGTCTGAGAAAGAGATCATTTCTCTCAGAAATCAATTATCTGAACAAAGTGGTTTAAAATCAGAAAACCTCAAACTCTCTCAGGAGTTGGAGAACTATAGGGAACAGATAGCTTCACTGAAGAGTGAGCTCTCTGAGGCCAAGAAGCTTGAAGAATCTCTCAATGGGAGAAGCATCAAGCTAATGGACATCACAAGCACAGTGAACTCAAGATTCAACAGTACACTGGGCTTGGGTGCCTCATCCAGCCAACCTATTGTTCTAACAACCCCTATCAAGTTCATTTCTGACAAGGGAAAGGGAGTTGTAGAGGTTGCCAGGAAAAATTCTGATCTGCCTCAGAAAACTAAAGTCCAGTACAAATCGTCGAACGGAGATCGACGATCGCCGAATGAAGATCGACGATCGCCGAACGCAGCTCGACGATCTCAGGACAAATCGTCGAACGCTGATCGACGATCTAAGCCAAGATCGTCGAACGCTGGTCGACGATCCCATATACCTGACCTCAGCCATAGTCGACTGTCGAACGGAGCTCGACGATCTGACCCAAGATCGTCGAACTCAGCTCCAAGATCGTCGAACAGAGGTCAGAGCTCTGGAAATTTTTTCAATGGCAAGTCAAAATTGAATCCTGAGGGTTCTTCATCCCAAACATTTAACCCTTATACTGAATGGATTTTACCTCCAAGGAGATATCATCCTGAAGGATATAAGAGTCAGCCAGGGATGTCTTTCATTTCTGAATTTAAAGGTTATCAACCTAGGCCCAAGGTAAACTGGGTCAAAAACAAGTGAACTGCTTTATGTGCAGGTGAAGACCTATCCAACATCTAACCAGCAATGGTATTTGGATAGTGGGTGCTCTAAGCACATGACAGGGAACAAGGACAACCTCAGTTCCTTTAGAGCCAAGCTTGGACCCAAAGTTATCTTTGGTGACTCCAACTTTGGACAGACTAAAGGATATGGAGAAGTCCAGATTGGTTCTGTAACCTTCAAGAAGGTAGCATATGTGGAAGGACTGAAGCACAATCTAATCAGCATCAGTCAGCTATGTGATGAAGGCTACCAGGTGACCTTCAGCAAAACCCTATGCAAGATCAAGTCAGAGGACAACACCACTGTGTTGACAGGTAAAAGGAAAGGTAACATCTACCTTGTAGATTTTCTTTCAACTTCTATAGATATCTGTTTATTCATTTCAGTTTGTAGACCAAATGTTTTATGGCATAAGAGACTAGGACACCTAAACCTTAGAACTATTGCTAGGCTCTCCAAGGACAACCTTGTTAGAGGACTACCTTCTGGCCCCTACAAGAAGGAAGGACTCTGCAAGGCCTGTCAACTAGGCAAGCAAACTAAAAACAGCTTTAAGTCACTTAATAAGAGTGATTCACCTAGGATACTGTATCTGTTACACATGGATCTATTTGGACCCACCACAGTACAAAGCCTAGGAGGGAAATCCTACACTTTAGTTGTTGTAGATGACTTCTCTAGATTCACTTGGGTGTTCTTTCTAAGGAAGAAGTCTGATAACTTTAAGTGTCTGACAGAGTTTCTCAAATGTATAAAGATTGAGTTCAATACTCATATTGCCCTGATCAGAAGTGATCATGGGACAGAGTTTGATTCTCTTCTTATGCAAGAGTTCTGTCAGAGTGAAGGGATCAGACATACTTTCTCAGCTCCTAGAACTCCTCAACAAAATGGGGTAGCTGAAAGGAAAAATAGAACCCTTATTGAATCTGCCACTACATTGTTGTCAGATGCTCATCTACCTCTATCCTTCTGGGCAGAGGCAGTGAACACCTCCAACTATGTGCTGAACAGAAGCCTGATACATAAACTGAAGGGAAAGACTCCCTATGAATTACTCAAAGGGAAGAAACCTAAAGTTGACTATTTCAAAATTTTTGGTTGCATTTGTTATATTCACAATAATGATAAGAAACACCTAGCAAAATTTCAAGCCAAAGCTGATGAAGGAGTGTTTCTGGGATACTCCATGATCAGCAAGGCCTATAGGATTTATAATAAATCATCATTGAAAATTGAGGAATCTGTTCATGTTTCTTTTGATGAAACTAACATGTCTTTCAAGGAGAAGATCCCTTCTACCATAGAACCTTTGCAGGAACACTCTCTAGTTGAAGATATGAACAAGCTACAGGTTGCTCAAGAGGATGAAAGCAGTGAAGATGAAAGCAATGCTCAACATATTGAAGCACAACCTGAAGAGCCAGTTGTTGTACCACAAGAGGAAACAACAACACAGGTTGGTGAACAATCAACACCCCCTGTTGATTTAGTAACATCAAGAGACCATCCAATTACCCAAATAATTGGAGAAATCTCAGCTGGTGTGCAAACCAGAAATCAGGTCAACCAAAACCTGCTGCACACCTGCTTTCTTTCTCAAATTGAACCTCAGTCCATTCAAGATGCAGAGCAAGATCCACACTGGATCATTGCCATGCAAGAGGAGTTGCATCAATTTGAGAGGAACAAAGTATGGGAACTAGTGCCCAAGCCTAAGGATCATTCCATTGTTGGAACAAAATGGGTATTCAGAAACAAACTGGATGATCAAGGAATAATAATAAGGAACAAGGCAAGGCTAGTTGCCCAAGGATACTCTCAAGAAGAAGGAATTGACTACGACCAGACCTTTGCACCTGTTGCAAGATTGGAAGCCATCAGGATTTTTCTAGCTTATGCAGCTCACAAAGGCTTCAAGGTTTATCAGATGGATGTCAAGAGTGCCTTCTTGAATGGAGACATCAAAGAGGAAGTCTATGTCAGACAACCTCCAGGTTTTATCTCTCCAACTCATCCTGATTTTGTTTTCAGATTAAATAAAGCATTATATGGTCTCAAGCAAGCTCCTAGAGCATGGTATGAGACCTTAGCATGCTTTCTTTTGGAAAATGGTTTTATAAGGGGTAGAGTAGACCAAACTCTTTTCATTAGAACCCATAAGTCCCATACCCTACTAGTACAAATCTATGTAGACGATATCATTTTTGGTTCTACTGACTCAAAATTGTGCAGAAGATTTTCTAACCTAATGCATTCTAAATTTGAGATGAGTAGCATGGGTGAGCTATCCTTCTTCCTAGGATTGCAAGTCAAACAACATGCTGAAGGCATCTTTATTTCTCAAACCAAATATGCTAATGAGCTGGTTAAGAAATTTGGCATGTCTGAAGCATCTTGCATGAAAACACCCATGCCTACCAATGCTGTATTGGATGCTGATGAACATGGGAAACCTGTTGATCAGACAACATATAGAGCAATGATTGGCTCTTTACTGTACCTTACAGCTAGTAGACCAGATATAATGTTTACTACATGTATATGTGCTAGATTCCAAGTTAGCCCTAGAGAGTCACACCTCACTTTAGTAAAGAGGATTCTTAGGTATGTTAAAAGTTGTCCAAATCTAGGTCTCTGGTATCCAAAAGATTCAGCATTTGAGTTAACTGGATTCTCTGATGCTGATTATGCTGGATGCAGAATTGACAGGAAAAGCACCAGTGGAACTTGTCAGTTCCTTGGTGATAGACTTGTCTCTTGGTTTTGCAAAAAACAAACATCTGTGTCAACTTCAACTGCTGAAGCTGAATATATGGCTGCAGGCAGTTGTTGTTCACAAATACTGTGGATTCAAAATCAACTCCTAGACTATGGTTACAACTTAGAGAAGTCAAAAATCTTTTGTGACAATACAAGTGCTATCTCCATAGCTCAAAATCCAGTCCTCCATAGTAGGACAAAACATATAGAGATTAGGCATCATTTCTTAAGGGATAATGTTGAAAAGAACAAAATTGAATTGCAGTATATCCCAACTGATTTACAAAGGGGAGATATTTTCACCAAGCCTTTGGATGAAAAGAAACATACCTTCTTCCTAAATCAGTTAGGAATGTTAGATGGAGGAAGTCTTAATTAATACTCAAGACTTTGAAAGCTAAAAATGGACCAAGACTAGGCAAAATTCTATTTTTCCTTAGTGTCTAGGATTTCTCTGATCTCTGAACTGCGCTCGACGATTTTCCCAAAGATCGTCGAACGGAGTTCGACGATTTCCAGAATCGTCGAACTGAGTTCAGCGCCCCTCAAACAACATGAACTATCTCCTTCGGTCAACGATCGTCGAACGGCGCTCGACGATTTTGTTCACTGAACGATCGTCGAACGGAGCTCGACGCCTTTCCAGATCGTCGAACGGAGATCGACGATTTTGGAGTCTCTTCAGATTCCTTTAGAAGCCTCGATCGTCGAACTGAGTTCAACGATTTTTCCTTTTCTGCGTCGAACCCTAATATAAAACTCCTTTTTCGTCGTCGTTCTCTCTTGCGCTTTCAATTTCTCTGCAAACTTTTCTTCCCTCCACACAGTTCTACACTTGGTCGTTTTGTCTGTTGATTTTGTGCAGGTACCATGGCCGTTTCTGTTGCTGTGCTCGCCGCCATGAAATTTGATGCCGGCTTTGACATCGATTTCGATTCCTTCAACACAACTGAACAAATCTTCCAAGACATTCTCACCTTATTCAAAGAATAGCATCTATCTGCCCTTATGACAACAAGAATCAAATTGGCCTCAGATGAAATTAAAGAATGGGTTTATACTGCCCACAACCTTGACACAAATACCATAGTTGGTTCCATTGGTGGCACCCAGGTACCTATGACTCCAGCAGTATTGACAGAGGTTTTTGGTTTAAGGAATGGTGAAGATTCTGCTGACCTTTCTGGAGAAGAGTTTGCTGATGTACTTGCCAGGATGGGTCATCCTGAGGGGAACCCTAACAAGCTGTTTAAAAGGAACCTGTCTGTGGAATACAGGTTTCTGGCTGATGTAGTAGGCAAGGTTCTCTTGGCCAAGCATTCTGCTCATGACACAATCTCCAGATATCAGCTCTGCCTTATGGGAGCTCTGGTGGACAGAAAAAGCTTGAACTGGGGAGAAGTATTCTTTGATTTATTGAAGAAAAAGATAAACAAGACTTTTGTGAATTATGGAAGAATACTGGGAGTCTTCCTCCAGGCTAAGTGCCCCACCCTGCTAGTCTCCTCTGGAGTGCACATCAATGCCTCCAAGAGACTCACCTGTGCCCTTTTTGGCAAATGGGACAGGCAAATCTCCAAGCCCAGCAGGCCCTCTTCTTCTGGCCCTTCAGGCACCAGGACTCTAAGAGTCACTCCACCCCAGGCCTCTACCCCTGCAGAGGACCTGCCTGCTAGTGCTGCTGCTTCTCCTCCTCCAAGCCCAACCCTACCCATTCCATCCACCACTCCAGCTTCCTCTCCTATTACCATTTCCAGCCCATCTCCAACATCTACTCCATCTCCAGCAACAATCTCATCCCCACCAGCAGACCTCTTCCACCCCCTATTCTCCTATCCACCTCCAGATGTCACCCCATCTCCATCAATTCCCTCCTTCACACTTCTAGATGAATCCTATATGGATGATTCCCCCTCCTCTCCTCCAGAATTCCCATCCTCCTCCACCACTTTCCAAGACCTCCTCCACCAAATTATTGATCAACCCACCTTCACTCCCTCCATCTCCATCCCATTATCCTCCATCTCTACCATCCCCTCTCCTGAACCTTTCATTCCATCCTTCAGCTCTCCTCCTCCAGCTCCATCAGCCATTCCTGTACCCTCTACCTCTGCTCCCCTTGAGCATGTAGATCTCCCAGCCCTTGCTGATCAGTTGTATGAGCTCCTTGCACCTAGGCTCTCCCTTCTCATGGAGGCCTCTTTAGCTCCTCTACAACAATCAGTGGCAGCTCTCTCTGCCAGGCTGTCCTCTTTCCTTACTCCTCTAGCAGCACCACCAGCAGTGTGCCTTGATGCACAGGTATCTGCATCCAGGCAGGGGGAGATGCCTTATGAAGCTGTTGCTGCCCCTGCTATTGTTTCTGCTGCTACTGCTGCTGTGTCTGTTTCTGCTGCTGCTGCTACACCAGTACTAGCAATAGACCTAAGGTCATTGCTATCTACTTTTGACACTGCTTACTTCTGCTGCCTCCCAGAGCCATATCCTGTCCAGCCTCCAGAGGTTCTTGCTGCCCAGTCAGAAGATTTGTCCAAGGCTCTAGTGCCCTTTTCCTGCTGTGACCCCAGAATCATCTCTGATTTTATTCTGTCAGTGACTGCTGCTTCTGATGTTACTGCTGCTGCTGCTGCTGAAGACAATGCTGTGTCTACCTCTGAAGTTATATCTGCTGCTGTTGAGCCCATTTCACAGGATGTTTTGATGACAGAGGCTGTTGATTTTGAGCCTGCTGTAGAAGTTGTTGTTTCTGAAGCTGCTGCTGCTGCCCTCATTCCTGAAGCAATATCTGTTGTAACTTCTGCTGCTCCAGTACCTATAGTTTCATCTGCTGCTGCTTCTGTTGCTCCTCCTGCTTCTGTATCTGTTGCTCCATCAGCTGCTGTTAAACTGAAAGAAGATTTGATGAAACAGCTTGATGCCTTGTATGATGCACAAAGCTCTGAATCTGAGGATTATGCTACTGCTTCTGATGACTCATCTGCCACAATTGCTAAGAAAAGGAAAGCAAGAAGTAAGGCTTTGAAAAGGGTCCCTCCTGCCAAGATTAGAGATGACAATGACATTCCATACTATATTCTGCATAATTGCCCAATCACTGAGCATTGGATGCAATTCTCTAAGAACCAGTTGAAGGCTATGAAGAAGAAGAGGAAATATGAGAAAGGTTCCTCTCAGTCCAAGCACCCTCATCCTCCTCCACCACCTCCACCTGATGCAGGTGCAGGTGGCAGCTCTGCCAGCTCAGGCCCTGCTAGAAGCCAGGCTCCCTACCAGCCTCATGCAAGAACATACCAAAGGGAAAGCCAGTCTAGGGGGTCTTACTCTAGAAGGGGAGGATATAGGGGAAATCAAAGAGAAACTCAGGTTTACTCCAAAGGACACTCCAGGCAGCACCCTTACTCTAGGGGAGGACATGTTCCATCTGACACTACTTCTGGTCCTTTTCCCTATAAGCTCAAAGATAATGTGACTGTCAGGACTCCTCAAGAAACTTCTTCCAACAGGTATGAGCCACCTGTTCCTTTTGAGGACCCTGAGAAAAATCCTATGGCTTGGACTGCAAGAATGAAAGAGCTGGCTGCTTTGGATCAGATAAAGAAAGCAAAAGAACAAGGGCTAGACACTTCCAATATCTCTACCATGTCAGAGCAAAGGCAAAAAGAGTTAGAAAGATATGCCTCCAGTAAGTTCTTTGATGCAGACAGATACATGGAGTTGCATCCAGCTGCAGTGGTTCCCAGGGCTTCAAAGCAAATTTATTTGGGTGCAGCTGATGATACCAGATCCAAACAACAAGCTTTAGATCCTAACAGAGAAATTAAGATGGTAAAAGGCAAAGAAAAGGAGTAACTCTGTAAGGTGACAACTTTTGGTTTTTCTGACTGCCTTCTGGATAACATACATATATATATCTCTGTGATGGTTCTGCTCTGTGTGTCTTGTTATTGTTGTTTTTATGTTTTTCTGACTATATGATGTTGTTTGCTTTTTCAAAGTCTGTAAATAGTTTTCCTAACCCAAATAGGGGGAGATTGTTGGAACACCCTATTACTAATTTGGGTCAGGATCACTATGTCTCTAGGAATTTATGTTTTGACCTCCTGTATAGATTATAGGTCAATTAGAATTAAGTCTAAGGGATCAGGAGTCTAGGTTTGGAAGCTGCCCTGAAGACCCAAGTTTTTCTGGAGACTAAGTCCAAATCGTCGAGCTCAGCACGACGTTTCGTCGAACTCCGGTCGACGATCGTCTAGCTCAACTATTGACAGATCGTCGAGCTCCATTCGACGATCGCTGAGCTCAATCCTCATAATATCGTCGAGCTCTGGTCGACGATCGCTGAGCTCAACTTCTCAACATCGTCGAGCTCTGTTCGACGATCGCTGAGCTCAGGTCGACGATTTTGGCTCTGCACTGGATCCTTATCTCTGAGCTCAGTTCGACGATCTTTGAGCTCAGATCGACGACTTCTTTGCTGCTTGCATTTTCCAGTTTGCTGAGCCCAGCTCGACGATAGCAGAGCTCAGTTCGACGATTTCAGTTATCTTTCAGAATTCTAATTCAAATCAGATAGAAGTTATTCTGCATTTAATTCAGAAGATCTGCCAGCCGTTTTCATTTACTTCTGGAGCAAGTTTCAAGGGATTTTTCTAGGAACAATTCAGTGGACTTTCCTTCAGAACATTCTATGCAATTAAGGCTGTAATCAATTCAGACCAACGGCTATCTTTGACAGAGCAATTTCTTATTCAGACTTAGAGAATAAAAGATAGAATGTTTTTTTTAATCAGATAAGAAGATAGACAAGAACAAGAGAATAGAGATAGACAAGAATAGGATATCTCTCAATACACAGAGACTCTCTCAATCTTCTGTCAACAAGAATTCAGAAGAACACTCATCAAAAAGAGATCAAGTTTTTCAGATCTCTTCAGCTCTCAAGTGTTCAAGGCCAACATCATCTCAAGACTCCAGACACTCAACATTTCAGCTTGCTGAAATCATCTTTCGCTGGAGATCTATCTTTGAAGGCCTATCACCCTCAGCAAAGCTCATTTTCCTGAAGATTTCAAGGACTCAGGGGGAGCTTTGACAACATCACTGAATCCACATAGTCTTCTCAGTTGCTTGAGAAAGAGAAGACTGCCATCACTCTCTCACCCCCATTCTGTAAAGGGTTTCTCAAACTCCCTTCAAAAGTTTGAAGCTGGTTTTTGAGCACCTTGTCAAAAGCTCATTGGTGGCAAGACACCTGATCAAAAAATCTGATTTGGTTTTTGAGCACCTTATCAAAAGCTCATTGGTGCCCAGGACACCTGATCAACTCATCCTGCAGTGGATTCCTACCTAGGGTGGTAGAAGAGTGGATGTACCCAAGTTGGGGAACCACTATATTTCCTTGTGTCATCTGGCTCTGCATGTTTTCTTTTGTTGTTTCTGGCCTAGATTTTCTTGTGCTTAATATCTGCATAGCTTAATTTTATTTCTGCTTCCCTGCTTACACTCATTACAACAATTGTTGTAAAGCTTTGCAAAAAGTTTTCTTTGTGTTTTTAAAAAGCACCATATACTCTATTCACCCCCCCCCCTCTAGAGTATATCAGATCTAGTTTCCCCTTTCACCTTCCTCTACCTTTCTGCCAGTATACCTGACATAATGTTCTCAACAGGCATGTGCGCTAGATTTCAGGTGAACTCTAAGGAATATCATTACATTACTGCAAAGAGAATCTTGAGATACCTTAAGGGTACACAGAATCTTAACTTATGGTACCCGAAAGAGTAATGATATTAAGCTAATTGGACTTTAAGATGCAGATTTTGCAAGTAGCAGGGATGATAGGAAAAGCACTTCCGGGACTTGCTAATTCCTTGGAAGAAGGTCTATTTCGAGGAGCAGCAAGAATCAAAATTATGTGGCAAACCTCCACTGCCGAGTTAGAGTAAATCTTTGTTGGTAATTATTGCGCACAGCTTCTATAGATCAGGAATCAGCTTGAGGATTATAACTTACAATTCAAGGAGATTCGGATGTTTTGCAACTTCTCCAGTGCCATAGCGATTGTAAATAATCAAGTCTCTCAAAGCCGGACAAAACCCATTGAAATCAGATATTATTTCATCCGGGAGCACGTGGAGAACTGGGACATAACTCTCAACTATGTCCTAACATATAAGTAAGTTGCAGACATATTCACGAAGCCAATGGATGAGGCCAAGTTCTCAATCTTCAAAATGGAACTGGGCATGCTAAACAAGGATTCTGGATGACGGCTAAGTAGTCAAATTTCACTCGATGAAGTACATTTCAAAGAAGCCAAATTGACAAAGGAAAATTCGTCGTGATGGTCTCGTTGAAACCCAATGAATTCATCGAGACTTCTCATATATATTCAACGAATTCCTCTCATTTTTGGTGATATTCGACGAATTAGACATTGCCTCAGTTGGATTTCGACTAATTGTACTCGGAACATATTTTTTATTATTACTGGATCTGAAGAGTCAACTGATTTAAAGGCGCACGCCTATTTCTCTCGCTTCAAAAACTTTACATATATAAATAGGGATATTGGTGTAAATCAAGACACATTCATCGAAGCTGAACCTGCATTCCGTCTAGTTCGTCGCCGCCGATTCGGAGTCCGTGGTGGGAGCGTCTTTTCCATTGCCATCTCGTTTTCGCGACAACAATTACTCTCTGCCACAATAAGTGACAGTAGTTCCTCAGTGTGCTTTGCTTCTCGATTTTAGTTTTCGCAATAGTTTCTCTTCCAGAACCCGGTTGATTTATTCCTCAACTTTCCACTCTTCTTCATGGCTCCTAGAGGTATAAGTGGTTTGCTCGTAGGGGGATAACTTGTTCGAGCAGGTTTTGCTGCGGCCGTGGATGAATTCAGGAATGTCATCATAATGTTGTAGTAGCCGGTCTCACGTTCGTCCTCGAACACACCGACAAAGTGTTAGATAAAGTTGTTCTTGAGTTCTTCCACAATGCAAATCTTCTTTGTGAAGACACTGTAATCAAGAGCAAAGTCTGACAGATCAGCATTAAGGTGAAAGCTTCTCTAATCACAAGATATCTTCGACTCCCAGTGTGTGACAAGGAAGATCAACTGGAAGACAGGGATTTCTTCAGGGATCTGCTATTCTGTGGATTGCCAAGAGGTACTAAAGCAGTTAAGTGAAAAGGCGTTAACGGCGATGGAAAAATTCCTTTAGATATCATTGGCAAGGTTTTGTTGTGCAAGATTGATCTTATGACTACTTGTCCTCAAACATGTTCAAGATCCTAGTCTCCATCATATGCCGGAAGAGAATAGACTGTGTACAGTGCTTTTTGGAAGGATAAAGGACAACTTCTGAGCACCTAACTTTGGAAGGATTATCAGCTGATGGCCCGCGAACAGACTCTTATTTAGGTGGTTGGTTCGATGAGTCGAACACCGCAGGCTTGCTAAAAAGCGAGTTTTTAATGAAAGGACGCAAGTTCACCTATCGCATGTAGTACTCAATATTCGGGGGAATACCGAGGTCGTATTATTCTCGGGGTCGGGTTGATTATCCCTACTGCTCCAGGAGTAACTATTATTTTACTAAAAATTTGTTGGCGATTTTAATTAACCAAGGCCGATAAAATAAAAGTGCGAAAACGATTTAGAAAATTCGACGAAGAGTTAACGCTCGACACCGAATCAGATTAAGACAAAAATAACTTTAAATAATTATTGAACTTAGTTTTCAAATTAATAAAAGGAAACTTGGTCGTGGAGGTTCCATAAATATGAGCGCACTTATCTCTAGGAATATTGCTCACCTGAACGCTAAGACTGTTCGACCGAATGTTAGTCCGATAAAGGATTCCTCTTAATGCCCGCTTTACGCTAAGAATCCTGATATTGGGTGGGGAACCCAATCCGGTAGAATTATGCTTGTCCTCTCTCGAGGGTATGCACGCCACTCTCTTTACCCAGAGGTGATCTGTCCATACAAACGGCCTCTCGGCTAGCTAGCATATGGATAACGGAAATAGAGCCCACACATCGATATGTGGTCCTACGCGTCGTTAACCCGGGGTAAACCTTAAGTCCTAAAATTAAAGTGAAAATAAAGAACTTTAATTATTTCAAATCATTTTATATGTCCCAATTCTCTTCGATGCCAAGGGCTAATAATAATTAGCCACTCATCGATATGGGGACGGCTTTATAAACTTGATGAGGCGCGAGATTGTAACTAAGCGCTAAAGGGTTACAAAAAGAAGACATAAAATAACAAACATTTCGAAAACTTGAAAAGTTAGCTAATATGAGAACTCACGCACACTTCAAATTATAAATAAAACAGAAACTAAGTTACAAAAAATGGAAATTACAATCCTACTCGAATGAGTAGGCGGGAAATGAAACACGTCATTTAACACTTAAAGAGTAGGCGAAAATAAATGCAAGTACAAGTCCTACTCAAACAAGTAGGCGGGAAATGACGAGTCCTACTCAAACGAGTCGACGGGAAATAAAGGCACGCCATGTAACTCTTAACGAGCAGGCGGAAATAAATGCGCACACGCACACACTCTACATGAATTGAAAGAAAGCAATAAAATTGTCTCCTACACACACGCACTCTACATAATTGAAAGAAAGCGATAAAATAAAGCATGAAAATTTATCTCCTACACTCACACACTTTACATAATTGAAGAAAGCATTAAAAATTATTCTCATACACTCACACACACAACATAGAATTTTAAAGAACAAAATGAATACCTAACTAATACACTCACACACTCTATTAAAGAGAAAAAACAAAGTTGCTTAAAATTAAAATTACAAGATTCCTACTCCTAAAGCTTTCCAAAAACACATAAAAAAACAAATAAAAATAAAAATAACAAAAGGTTTTCAAAACAAAGCAAAAAATCAAAGGTTCTCAAAAATTGAAATTATAACTTTTTCATTCTTAAGAGTTCATAAAAGTGATAAAAAAACGTTAAAATAAAATATAAAGAACAAAAAGGTTTTACAATCCTAAAAAACCCAAGTAAAAAAAAATCAAAAACACTTTAATACCTCTTTTACAAATTCATAAGAATGAAAACATAAAACCTAAAACATGAAAAAGATAGAAATCAAAATGAAACTATCCTAACAACATTTTTGCAAGGAAATTTACTATAACTTCTATCACATTAGCAAATCAAAACAAGATGAATTAAAAACATCACTTCCAAACTCACACACACACATTTGATAAAGAGAAAAACAAAGAGAAAATCAAGGGATAAAATGAAGAAGAAAGTGGGCACACAAGATCATTCCAAAGTCATTTAAGAAGAGAAAAGCTATCATATTTTATTGATTAAAATGAACTATTACAAAGCTAAAACAAACATGAAAAGAGAGGAGAATAAAGTTCTCCTTACATGGCAATGGAATACACTAGGGCAGCCCACAAAACACATTAAGCCGCGAGAGGTCTTCTTTTCATTATAGGGGGAGGATTCCTGAGGCGAGTCGGAGCGTTGATAATGTTGGTCGGTAACGTCAGGAGGATTCGCGGGTGTGGGGGAATCAGCGAGGTTGCCCTGAAAGAGCATGGTCACTAGGCTAGATGATAAAAGGAAGGAGAGGCGAGAGGAGGAGTCAAGAATCACCTGTCTCTCCCCAGAGGATGCAGGAGGAAGTTTATCGACTGTCGAAGGTGCTGAAGTGGTTGCGCCGGCCGAGAATGGAGGGCCGATGGTTTTTGTCTTCTTCGGGCGAGACGATGAAGGTGCTGAAGCGGGAGCTACATTGGCTTTGTTTTGCCTCTGGTCCATCGCAAGACGCTCACGAAAGCTCTGGCTATGAGTCATATTGAGGATAGAAGAGAGGTGGAAATGAGAAACGGGGCACTCCATGATAATGTAGGGTCTCATATTTATAGACTCCATGGGAGGGCCCGCCAAAGAATCTCATAAATGAATCCCAACGCCGCGAGCCTCGGTTGTACTTTATTTCTGAGCTTGAGATAACCTCAAAAAGAGAGGGGATTGTGTACAACATTGGCCTCGTGGGAGGTGGCTCAAGCAACGAAGTGGAGAAGCTGGCAAGAGGAATTGAAGGGGCGAGAAGAGATCGTATAGTCCACTCGCACGAGGCGAGACGTGTCTCGGCGCCATAGGCAAGACGTCTTCTAGTGCTCGAGTAGGCCCTTGAGGGCGAGATGGCTCCCATAAGGAAGGAGGCCAGCGAGATGAACATGTGGACTTGTCTCGCCTGCGTGTCATTTCCCCACTGGCCATATAGAAGGAATGATGTTTTTACCTTCTTACCGCAAAGGGTGATTTTACTCTTCTACCCCAGGAAATTTTACCCTTCTACCCTCGGTGGTCTACATATTGCCCTTCAGAACAATGGAGTTTGGCTATTGACAGACCCAACCTAGGGTATTTTGGTAATTTCAGGTCGGTTCAATATGGTTATTTGCAGATCAGACTCAGAAGCCTATAAATAGACCAATAAGGTGCCTTGAAATGGTTGTGGAACCTTGTCATATTCTTCCTCAGAGGCACCTAGCTCAGCATTCACTAGGGAGGGGAAGAACTTCAGATTTTTCCGGGTAAGAGGTGGGACCTCCCAGCTGAGACCATCGGTCAGTTTCTGGTCTTTTGACTCATGTCGAGAGGGTGGTTCGAGAAGACTAAGTGTGTGTTGCAGCTTTAGGTCCGAACTCTAGGTGGAACCGGGTGATTGGTTTCAACAACACCCTTGAACGGTCTGATCTTTAGGTAAACCCAATCGCCCAAGGCGAACTCAACATTTCTATGCTTGGCATTATAATATTTAGCATGTTTATCCTGCGCTATCAACAACCGCCCCCTTATTGTCCGAATAATAGAAGTCATATCCTCAACTTCCTTCCACTTATACAACTTTGACTTGCCCATTTCCAACCATAACAATAGAGTATGACACTTTCCACCATAAAGGGCCTCGAAGGGAGCCATTTGAATGCTGCCTGCTAGCTATTGTTGTAAGAGAATTCAATTATATACAAGTGATCCTCCCAATTTTTCCAAAAATCTTGGACATACATACGATGCATGTCCAATCGTCCTGTTGATCCTCTCGGTCTGACCATCCGTTTGTGGATGAATGGTCATACTGAACTTCAGTTTCGTACCCAACATTTGATGTACCAGCCTCTAGTCAGTAGACGTGAAGTGCCCATCTCAGTCACTCATGATGCTACGGGGCACACCATGTAGTCATACAATATTATCGACATATAATTTTGCCAGTTTCCCCACCGAATTGTCCTTCCTATTCGGGATGAAGTGTCACACTTTCATCAAATGATCTACGATCACCTAGATAGCGTTATTTCCCTTCTGCGATCTCGGCAAACTATGCATGAAATCCATGGATATGTTGTCAAACTTCTATTCCGGTATAGATAAAGACTTCAAAAATCCACCGGGCTTCTGACATTTGGCCTTTACCAAGGCATAAGTCTGACACTTCACTACATATAGTGCTATGTCCTTCTTCAGTCCTTGCCACCAGAACAGTTTTTTCATATCTTTATTCATCTTTGTACTCTCTGGCTGAATCGATTACTTGGTATAATAAGGCTTATACATTAATTCTTCCTGTATTTTACCCACCTTTGAGACGCACAAACGACTGTTTTTCCACAACATCCCATTATCAACAGTAAACTGGGTATTTGACCCTTCCAAAGACTCAGCCATGTATCGTTTCATACTGTTGTCCAAATCCAAAGCCTGCTCAATCCAATCGATGAGGTCAAATGTACTTCTATCCAATTCAAATGTGCTTCAACACTAGACCTCCTATCAACACAAGAGATCTCTAAGGCCTCCAAATCTCGAATGAGACAGTCGTCATGCATCAATAACCAATTGGCCTGTGCAGGAGCTCTGCGACTTAATGCATCCGCAACTGCATTACCTTTGTCAGAGACATAATGTATATTGAAGGTGTAGTCCCCAAGGAACTCCATCAACCTCATTGATGCATATTTAAGTCCTTCTGATCCAACAGATACTTCAAGCTCTTATGATTTGTGTAAATTTCGACATTCATGTCGTATAAGTAGTACCTCCATAGTTTCAGCCTGAATATCACGAGCACCAATTCCAAGTCATAGACCGGATAATTCCTCTCATGCACCTTCAACTGACGCGAACCATAAGCTATTACTTACCCATTCTATAATAAAATACAGCCTAAGACGCTGCCTGAAGCGAGACTTAAGATCTCAAAGCCTTCTGTCCCACATGGCAAGTATAGAATAGGCGTCGTGGGCAGACGACATTTCAGTTCTTTGAAAGCTTGCGTGCACTCTAGCGACCAAACAAATTTCTAATCCTTCATTTTCGGGGTTGTAAGGGGTAGAGATATCCGCGAGAAGTTCTCCACGAAATGCCTGTAGTAGTCGGCAAGTCCTAGAATACTCCGGACTTCTGACATAGAAGACAACACAAGTCACTCCCATATTGCAGCCACTTTTGCCGGATCCACCGCGATACCCTCACCACTTACGATATGTCCAAGGAACGCTAGAGAAGATAGACAAAACACGCATTTAGAGAATTTTTCGTACAATTGATTACTCCTCAAGTTTTCTAGAATAATATGTAAGTGCTACACATGATCATCCTCGGATTGGGAGTACACCAGGATATCATCAATGAACAGTATCACGAACCGATTCAGATACTCCTTGAATGTCTTGTTCATTAAGTCCATAAACACGGATGGTGCATTTGTCAGCCTGAAAGGCATGACAGTAAAATCATAATGCCCATAACGTTTATTGAACGTCGTCTCGGGAATATCGCTTTCCCTGATTCTCAGCTGATACTATCCAGATTTCAAGTCTAGCTTTGAATACACAGTCTATCCAAAAAATTGGTCGAACAGATCATCGATCCTCGGAATCGGGTACTTGTACTTATCTATTAGATTATTGAGTTCCCAACAATTGATACACAGTCACAGACTTCCACCCTTCTTCTCCACGAAGACGACCGGGGTGCTCCAAGGTGACAAACTTGATGCACAAACCCCTGATCTATATGCTCTTCTAGTCACTCCTTCAATTCTGCCATCTCTCTCTGTGTTAAGCGATAAGGAGACCACGACATCAGCTTAGCACCTGACACCAACTCAATGGTGAACTCGATCTCTCCCTGGGGTGGGGCTCCAGGGAGATCTTCGGGAAACACATCGGAAAATTCCGACACCAATGGGACACTGACCAAGCCAGGCTTGGGATTCTTTGCCTCTAAAAGAGTGAAGAACAGCTCAACACCCTCATGAACTACTTTAACTACTTGGAGAGCAGACATCAACGTCTTTCTCAATCCCTTCATACTAGAGAAAGTAGTTTCTTGGCTTGTGTTCAACCCCAGTTTGACAGTCTTTGAACTACAATCGATGAACACACGTTGCTCGGAGAGCTAATCCATGCCAAAGATCACGTCAAACTCTACTATTGGTAGTAGTGATGCTTCCAAGTCAAAAGTTTGACTTCCGATCAGCACTTTAACGCGACAAACTCTATCTGCGTGCATCGAACATCCTTTAGGTAGCGCACATCCAATCTATCCTTAGCCATAAAAGCGGGCACTCTGATACATGACACAAAGTCCATGGATAATAAAGAGTGGGAAGCTCCTGCATCAAACAGTGCTCGAGCTGGATAGTCCATAACCACGACAAAGCTTAAAATACGACAGTCATACGACCAAAGCATAAGACGCAAGGTATGCATAGTATTACATATAAAATCTAACACATACCTGTCACCACATCTCCTTTCTTGATGGCCTCCTGCTGGCCAAGGTTGTAGACTCTTGGTTGGGCTAGAGATTGATGGGATGTGGTTGACTCCACCGCCTTCCCTTTTTCAACATACGATTCTCCTGCCTTCTTCTATAATTTGTCACACCAACAGTTGTGGGCTATATGACCCAGTTTGCCATAGTTATAATAATGATTCAGGTCGCCTCGTCTAGATGATGCTTTAGAAGTAACCAATAAAGAAGCCGTTCCAAAAGACTTGGTTGTCTTGTTCCACCTTCGGTACCCAAAATTCGGCAAACTTGGAACTATAAAGTCTGACCTCTTCACCGCCGAGTCCTTCTTACCTTAAACTCTCTTCAGATACTTCTCTAGAAATCAGGCTGTATTGACCAAGACTAGAAATCCATGCATTACAGGACCTAAGAGTAGCAACCTCAGATCATCACGCAATCCTTCGTAGAACTGGTTGGCCTTACGCTCCTCATCAGTAAAAGTGGAGCCAGCATAATGCCCCAATCTCATGAACTCATGAAGGTTGTCGTCCACGCTACTGTCACCATGAGTCAGTCTCTGGAAATAATTCTCCGTATCTATTTTCTGTGCTGACGGGATGAACAATGCCTGAAATAATCTTGAGAACTCCTACATCGAGATGTCAGAAAGTTGCATCCTAGAGAATTGATGTATCTTTAACTCCTCCCACCATAACCTTGTTTCACTATCCAGAAGGAAAGTGGTTATCCTGACCTTCTGCCACTCCTTAGTCTCAATTACGGACATGACTCTCTTAACTCTGGAAAGCTAGTCCCCAGCATGCGTTGGGGTCTGAGTCCCCAAAACCACTGGTGGTTTAAAGCTCATCGCGTGCTTTAGCTGTTTCTCAGTCGCTCTCCTCTGTACTACGGGCTCTGCTACTACTTGATCTGCCACTATAGGTTCAACTATGCCAATAGATACATGACCTATTCCAGGAGTAAGAGGTTGCACATTCCTCCCTAGTTGGGCATTTATCATAGCGAACAGTGCTTTAGCTACCATACGAATGGTTTCCGTAGAAGGAGAGGTCGCATGCACGTCATTTGGCTTAATACTCTCTGCAGAGTGCTGACATTGTGACTGCTCTGACTCCTCATCACCTATAATCATGAAACACTCAATTAGGTCACACACAATTGCCAAAAAACAATCATAGGAACACGTAGGTTCCTCAAACATGTGTATTTTCATTCCTAAGTTGATATTCATGGGTTCTTTTATATTATAATGGTAACGCACATACATGTGCTCACCACCCCTTAAAATAATTTGACCACGAATTTGAATAACGAAGACAGACACCAGACTCTGATAATAACTTTTTAACATCCCCAATCCATCACAAAGCATATAAAAGAAGGTACGACCGGGGCCCGAAGCCATATACTACAGACAGTCAAAGATGCTACTAATTGAAATCATAAACCAAAAACATGCATCCTAACACAGAGTGCATTCTAACGAAAGTAATTTAAAGGTTAAAAGGAATCCAACCAACTGAATGTCCACTGGCATGAAAGTATGACTGAATAACCCAATACACAAATAATTTTGGCCTTAGGTCATTACAATGTTCAACTCGAATTAAAATGTCTTGCATACATCGACACGCAGGCCGACTACACATGAACAATAAAAAAAGGATAGTTCGATTTGGCCTTCAAGGGCTAGATTAGCAATCCTGGGCTCCAACCTGCTATATCCCGCTTGGCTTGGTTGCACCTGCACGAAACATTCCACAACATGGTGGCAAACAATAACAACGATCAACATTAGCAGACGAAATTATAATGACCCCACCCCTCACTCGGAAGGGTGCTGATTCTTCCTTGTAGGTATTAGTATAATCAAATATTGATAATCAAAACATGCAACTTAAGCACCATTTGCCACAGACTTTGGCGCAATGACCCAACGCCCCGTGCTCTCAGGGAACATTCTTGGTGCACATGACCACAAAGGTCACACCACCATTCTCTGTGACGATCAACAACGATTGAGCTTTCAGTATTACAGGGCCAAAGCTAGTGACAATGGCCCTATGACTATGACCAACAGTAGTGATATACAATTTAACTCACTCCAGGTCGAACAACATATGGGATGGTACAGTTTATCCACATCCCATGCTCAAATGGCCCGGCTTGCAGGCCTGATGCGGGACAACATCCCCTTTCTATTTTACTTATGATACATAACTCTGTAAGGATCCTAGGCTAGCAGTCATGGCTACAAAAGCTGAGCAAATCAAGCTCATGCTCGACAAATTGGCCCCTAGGACTTCGAGAGACAGGAATCCATGGCCCATAGGTCTCACAAGATAGGCCTCACAAGCAATACATTTCTCACTAGGAGCTATCGCCGGCAGTAGCGCTACTATCGCATGGTAGGGGGAAAGACTATCGATTCTTCCACCAAATCGGGTGTTCTCCAGGAGTCTACATCCACTACTCTCAATGCAACCATCTGCACACCCCACGACTCCGAAATCTACATGATAACTACAGAGTCTTCTATGGTATATGAAACAGATGCACATCATCGATCCAGACCAACTTGTTTGGATGGGCTTCATACAGCATGCCTATTCCGTACTTCGATTCCGAATCTAAATGCAAACTACCGAGGATACACGGATCTACCCATTGGGGAAACACTTCCCCGCATTTCGTGGAGTGTCGACCCTCTAATGCTAAAAGGAAGGACTTCACATATCCAAGGAAGAGGATCGTTACCCTAGAAGTCCGCTTTAGAACCATGGAAGAGATTTTAACAAGATGAACATGATCTCAATGGCTTTGCCTCCATAGATCCGAACTTGCCTCGCTAATCGAAGATTCGAATCTCACATGGTAGCGAGATCTCCTCTCTCTCCGATGCTGCTTCTCCTCCTCCAAATGTCCAACCCAAGGTTCTCAAACTCCAAAAGTGTGAAGTGAAAACGACCAAACCAACACTATAAATATTGCTACCATCGCGCGGTAACTAGCTATCACCGCATAGTATCGCTAATCAATGCCTCAGTTCACGTGCCACAGCATAGACCCTTAAACCATAGGCCGACACGTGGCCACGCCGTTACTGCTTCTCTATCGTTGTGTGCTAGGCTGCTAACACCTTGTGGTAGCTGGGGATGGTTACGACATGATAGCTCTTGCTACTGCCACGCGATAGTTACTACCGCCACGTGGTAGAAACCTGAGAGCTTTCGTAACGCCCCGATTTTTCGATGATTTTATTTGTTTGTGCAATGTCATATTTATAACGTCGTGGCGTTACTTTTAACGTCGAGTTGGCGGCACAATGCCGTTAAGGCATTTTCAGATCCGTGCGGTCGAGTCGGCCGAATTCTTGTTGTAATGGAATTTTTTGCATTTGGAATTTAAGTTAAGTGATTTTGGACTTGCTCGTCAAGTTTCGTCGCAACCCGAGCATTTTGGAGTCTCGGCGCGCGATTGAAGTTTTGGATTGTTTATGTTTGCCGTATACTTTGAAGATTAATTTCTCGGGAATGGCTCGTCGGATTTTGGTTTTGACTTTGCCGTTACGTTCGTAGCGTCAGTGTTCGCCTACGGTGCGAATTTCATTTAATTCGGCATGTGTTTGGGCATCTGTTTTGATCTCGTAGTTTCGTTATTCAAAAATATTTAAATATGAATATTTTAATATTATATCACTATTCAAAAATGTGATTTACTATTCATTTGTATAGTTTGATCAAAGGATGTTTTTTGCAAAAAAGTTGTTCTTTCTGCAAGGATTTGTTCTTCTGCTAGAGTGCCTCCCGAGTATATTACTCGACTACTCGAGTACTTCTCGAGTCTTCATTTCCTGCCTCTCGAGTGCCTGATTTCTTAAATACCCGAGTACTATATTTCTATCTCAAGTAATTTTTTTATTTATACTCTAGTGTTTGTTTCTACCTACTTGAGTAGCCGTTTTCTACCTCTCGAGTACCTATAAGCTTGTTCTCGCGTATTCCGTTGCAGTGTATGTTCGGGAGCCTTTTTGAGCATCAAAACAATGTCATATGAAAAAATGGTTAACATGAAATTTGTGCGTCTCGACGAGATCTACAACTTTTATGTAGGATACGTTTCGGTTTAAAGCAATCCTAAATCTTTATTTTCATCTTTCGCGCACCCGTGCGTAAATATTCCGTTTTTATACAGAACATTTAATAAACACATATATTTTTATATATATTTATATATATTTATATATATATATCTATACTATCTTAAAAAGATATAGTGAGGTCTGTAAATAGCATGAGTTCAAAAATAGCCTAATTACATGGACTGTTGGATTTGACTATCTTATTCCTAAGCCGCTGCATCCTGGCCTGCAAATATACAAAGAGGTCTGCGTATAAACAAAGCAGAAAAAAAACCTCCTGTTTCTCTCTCTTATACCCCGATACCGAATCCGCTCCCCCCCTCCCCATTTCCACGGTCTCCGCCTCCGGCGGCGGCATGACCGGCGACCCCCAGCAGGTTCGCCGGGAGCAGGATAACCTGCCGGAGGTGGTCCGGTGGCGCTCCGGCGGGGCCACCGCCGACGGTGGCCCTGACCGTGAGGCCCAAATCTGGGCGTCACGGTCAGGGCCACCGCCGGCGGTGGCCCTACCGGAGCGCCACCGGACCACCGCCGGCAGGTTCGCCTGCTCCCGGCGAACCTGCTGGGGGTCGCCGGTCAGGCCGCCGGCGGCTCCGCCGCCGGCGGAGGCGGAGCCCGTGGAAATGGGGGGGGGGAGCGGATTTTTTTTATTTATAAAAATAAAATATTAATATATAAAATATATTAAAATTATAAAAATATATAAAATATATTATTAATATATAAATTATAATTAATATAAAAATTTAAATTATAAAAAAATTCTCACGTCGTCACAGGGGGCGGGCGGAGCCCGCCGGGGGGCGGGGTGCGCGCGGAGCCCGCTGGGGGTGCGGGGGTGCGGGCGGAGCCTCCCCGGAGTGGTGGGGCGGGCGTAGCCCGCCGTCGGCGGCCAGGTACTGTGACGCGTAGCCATCGGGCCGGAGGCCCGTGCCTGCGACTCGTATATATATATATATATATATATATATATATATATATATATATATATATATATATATATATATATATATATATATATATATATATATATATATATATACATATTTCTATCAGAGAGAATTCCATCATCATCTCTGATTCTTTTTCTTCCCGAATCAGTGTGGCGTGAGCGCGAGAGGTTAATATTTCGTGAACCTTCCGGTGGCTGTCGACGGTGCTCCAGTGCTCGAAATCTTCATCTGAATATACATCTGGAAAGCTCTCGCCGAGAGCTACGGCATCGTGGTAAATTTTTCCCCATTCCTTGAGATTTCTCGCTTGGGTTTTTCGGCCCTAACCTTCTTTTCGGCCGTTCTTGTTCAGATTTCAACTCCTCCCGCATCCTTTTGCCCCGATCTACGACGTGGAGTGTTTCGGTGGACTTTTCCGGTTAAACCAAGGCAAGTGGTGGTTTCCCCTCGTTTCTCCTTGTCCGATTTGATGGTAACGGCTATATTTTCATGTCTTTAAAATTTTCTGCGTTTATTCTTCCAAGTTATTGTTATAATTAACCATTCAACGATCACATGATGTTGTAAGGTTTTGTCATGGTAAGCTCGATCTTGTCTTGTTATGTTTAATCGTTCCTGATGTGTCTTAATGATGACTATAAATACCTTAGATTTCGTTATTAAACGCGTTAGAGTTTATCTAGGATTGTAAATTGCTTCTAGATGTTGATCAACCACGTCTTGAATCTGGTAATGTCAAGTAGAATCTGTCGAGCCAAATCTCAAGATATTTGTGTTATGATTTCTTTGGGTTTCTTGATTGCGGGAGTTAGTGGATGATTTCACCTCCGCAGTGGATGTTTCCTTCATTAGTGCCCTGTGGGAGTCTACCCGGCTTTTGGATTTCTGTGGTGTATCATGGAGTGTATGAGACTCCCTCGCAGTTAGACGGATTTTATATTCTTGTTTTTGGGTGGTGTGTCCAAGAGTGACCACCTCGCTAGTGTTTTTGGTGATGTGTCCACGCGTGACCACCTCGCCCGTGTTTTTGGGTAAAGTCAACCACATGTGCCTAATAAAGTATTTGTATTTCTTATTTACGAATTATTCATGTTGTCACCTTTTAGCCTCGTGAGTATGGTGTACTATTGTTGTACGTGACGAATCACGTAAGAGTTCTTCTTCATGATGATGACTTGTTCCTCTTTTTGTGCTTTATTTCAGTACTGTTGGTCTTGGATTGGTACCCCTTTGACCTTTGTTTATTTTGGCTTATTAATTTCTGCCACCATTTTTGCTTTCTTGCTGAGGTGTTCTGTCTTTGGAATGCCTCAGGTTCATAGCAGTAGCAGATAACAGTGCTAGTTTTGGAGTTTCTAGGCGGCAGTGTTGGCCGTGGTTGTTACCTCGTTTCACCGAGGTAGTTTGTTGTTTATTTAGTTACTGGTTCAGACATACGTTTCTGTATGTGGGTTCGTGTCAGTTTGTTGACGCTCACAGTATTTTTACTTTTTGATACTTGCTAGCTGCTTAGTTTTTCTATATATGGATGTGGTTTGCTTGCTCTCTGGGATGATTTATGCTAGGAATGTATGTTAGGTATTTTTTAGAATAAAATCTAGTACTATTACTTCATGCACTGCATAATTTACAAGCTCTAACTTGTTATATTTGGCGACCGTAAAATCTATACTTACTACTATTATAAATTTAGTGTCTTGCATAGCATGAGTTATTCTTTGGGGACGTTTATACGCATGTAGGACGTTTGAGTCAATCTAAATAAGTATTTTTCCGCAGCGTATAACTATATTATGATTCAGGGACTAAGTGAGCCACTAAGCCGAGGGATACGACTAACTATTGCACTTAGCTGATTTCCTTAGAATAACTGAAAGAATCTTTCTTCATGTTTAGGTAGGTGTCTGCCTGAGTTTCCGCAGTTATCCCCTGCTGACATGACATCATGACGTGCATTTTCTCTTACTCTAATCAGTTATTTTATGCAGTGAAAATGCGGGTTGTGACAGCTTTGACAAATAATTTGTCAAGATACCACCTGCGGTATCACAACCGCCGGGCAATAACTTCCGGGAGCTCGGCCAACAAATTAGCTAACGTCGTGCGATAACAACATACCACCATGTGGTAGACTAGGCATTGAGTCACCTCGCCTCATTCAATGCTCTCGATGCACGACGCTAATGCCACGCTGTATCAGCCTACCGCCACACGGTAACCAAAGTGTTGAGTCAACTCGCCTTACTCGGCGGTCTTGACTCCTGGCGCTACAACGATACGGTATTGGCCTACTGCCTCGCGCCACCCTCTTTTCCTGCATTCAGAAACTTGGGGTGTTATAATAGGACAATCCATTCTACCACTCATCATTGATTCTCAAACAACAAAAGAGTCATAGGACATACTCAATGAATAATATAAAGACAATGAAAAAAAGGAAAAAAATATTAAAGTCATGCTGAACAAGACTAAAAAAAGAAAATAAAACTCAAGAAAAGGGCCATGGGAAGAGGTGGTCGTAGATGAGGAAGAAGAAGCTTGGTCGGAGCAGTATACCAGGGATGGGAGAGGTTAAGGGGAATGGGACAAAGCAGAAGAGGACAATTATATTAACTTCTTTCTTAATCTCCAATTACAATCAATGACCCATATTTATAATACTAATTGTAATTACAAATCATTTGACTACTATGATTGGCCATGTGGCTGGTGGTTGTTACACCTGGAAAGCCTAAATGTTAATCAAATATGAAATCTAATAGGTATATTTAAAATGATTTTGAAAACAAAATGTTGGAAACTAAAATTTAAGAACGAAATCTTAAAAAGTTATAAACCTAGATTGTTAAGCATAGATCTAAAGAAGTATAAATCAAGAGAGAACACATATGAGATCGAGAGAAAGAGAAGGTATTCTGACAGATGATCTAATCAGTTTTTACCAGAGTAGCGGTTGTAGGAAAGAAGAATGCGGTGCGGGCCGTGGGGATTGTAGACGACGGTTGGATGCAGTGCACGATAGAGGGTGACCAAAAATTGCCAAGGTTTGGCAGTGTCGTGAGTTTTTTTTTGCGTACAGGATAGAGTGCGGGATTAGGGTTCTAGTATTCCAAGCATTCAATTCAGACATACAGTGACAAGTTTTTGTCATTCAAATCACATTTCATTGCAAATTGATTCAGACATTACCTGCAATTCTGCCTACTTTTATGCCTACAACAACACGCTTTCCTGCTCTAGTCTAGGTTGTACTGTATAGGAGGAGTGGCGTAGATCCGACGGTTGTTGAAATTCTGAGACATATCCAATACGTAATATTAATTGTTTGATTTTTTTAAACTCACGTTATTGGCAGACACTAGTATTCCTTTTTATATAGTATATATATATATATATATATATATATATATATATATATATATATATATATATGATATTATTTATCCGATGTGTATTTGTTCCCATTAAATAGGGCATTGTTGTTGTATCTGAACCACTTGCCTTTTTGAATATTATCTCGATTGGAAGGGGGCATTGCTTCTCCTCCTCCCCGCTCTTTGTTTATTCTTCTTCCTCCATGCCAAAAAATTCTTGGTTAAATGTTAACATTGTATCAAAGTGGAAGGCTTGCGCCATCAGAAGATCAAGTATAGTATCTCAAATCATAGTGTGATTTCTTGTGTTATTTTCTTCATCTTACTGTGGCACCAGGTGGATCACAGAACTTCGTGTAATCTCAGATAGGAATCCCAATTTTTGAAGGGGAATCGTACAATTATTGGAGCAAAAAATGAAGATCTTCTTTATTTCTCAATGTATGTGAGACCTTGTTCAAGACGGCTACCCGATCCCGATCCACACAGAAAAAAACTTCAGTAGACGAGATATCAAAAAATAAGGGAGAAGTATCAGAAGCTCTGCTTGACATGGAAACTCTGAGAAGAGATAAGAAGCACACCTCTGTATCCAACATGGAGTAGGTCGATCTATTCTACCACTCATCATTGATGCTCAAACAACAAAAGAGTCATGTGACATCCTCAAGGAAGAATATAAAGGCAATGAAAAAAAGAAGAAAAAAAATATTAAGCTCTTGCTGAACAAGACTAAAAAAAATTAAAAAATAATAAAATGAAAAATACAACTCAAGGGAAGGGATAAGGGAAGAGGTGGTTAGCGATGAGGAAGAAGAAGCTTGGCCGAAGCAAGATGCCGGAGATGGGAGAGATGAAGCGGGATGAGACAGAGCAGAAGAGGACAATTTTATTAACTTCTTTCTTAATCCCCATTTACAATCAATGACCACCACTTATAACACTAATTGCAATTACAAATCATTTAACCACTATGATTGGACACGTGGATCGTGGTTGTTATAGCTGGAAAGCCTAAATGTTAATCAGATATGAAATCTAATAGGGATAGTTAAATCGATTTTGAAAACGGAATGCCTAAAATTGAAATTTTAGAACGAAATAAAAATGGTTACCTAGATTGTTATTCATAGATCTAAAGAAGTAGAAGTCGATAGAGAACACATAAGAGATTGAGGGAAAGAGAAGGTATTCTCACAGGCAATCTGATCGATTTTCTCCAGAGAAGCGACTGTAGGAAAGAAGAATACGGGGTGAGCCATGGAGATTGCAAACGGTGGTTAGATGCAGTGCGCGATTGAGGGCGGCCAGAAATTTCCAGGGTTTGGGAGTGCTAATGCGTGTAAATCGGCAAGCGCAACAGTCGCACAAGTAATAAAGTTTGGGAATAAATCCCCGAGTGTCGGTCTCTTGAGGAATGCAATTAGCATAGAGCGGCAACAATTCAGAAAATATTATTATGAGGGTTATACTTAGAAAAAGAGTAAAATGGGGACTTGAGAGATTATGGTTGTTTGATCTAATAAACTAATAAAATCTATGCGGGTTGAAGGCACCGCTTCGCAAGGTGAAGTGAGAGTTTCGGCCCCGATGCCGAACTTCGGTTGGGTGAGTGGAAGGAAAGCTAATGGATGGAAGTGTTCTTGTGTGGAGTGCAATCGGGTGAGACATGGATATGGAGTGGATGTGGAGTGAGCGAGGCACATTCACAAACACTACTCACAAGCATAAGAAAACTACAAACATCCCATTAGATATGGAATAAAACTTGATGTTCATTACAATGTTAAATCATTCCATACTACAGAGGCAGGGGAAGAGGAGTAAACCAAAAGAGAGTGAAGATCCACCGCAGGTCGTGGCCAGAATAGCGAGTTGTCAATTCGCTTCCGGGCTCAGTACGAGGAGGCTTCCAGTACCAACGAGCTGTCACCTCGAAGTCCTTTGAGTCCATTCTCTAGGTTGTCTTCTTCACCAACTCCGGTTGAAAGCTTGGAGTTGAAGTCCTCAATGGCCGGGAGCTTCGTCGGAGAGTTTGAAAAGCTTCGGAATAGCCGACTATAGACTCCCGATGAAGGTGGAGGTGTTGGAGTAGCTAGAGAAGTAAAATGGCGCTTCCAGCGCCCTTCCCGATTGCAGCAAATGATGGGCGTTGACCTAAATCGCGGAGGAGGGCCTTAAATATGGAGGCAGCAAAATCAGAGCGCACGATCAGTGACGCACGATGAAAGATAATAATTGTCAACCTAAATCACCTAGAGGGGGGTGAATAGGTGAGGTGTTTGTCTTTTGCGGAATAAAAAAATCTTAGAACACAGGACAGATATATCTACTAAAATATCACAGATGAGACAAGATTTATAGTGGTTCCCCGATCTTGGGTACATCCACTTTCCCTCACCGATCTAGCAATAAACTAGATTCGGCTACTCCACTATCTCGGATTGAAAATCAATCCTACCCTCGGAACAAAGTTCCTATAATCTCAATCCAATCCAACTGGATCTATAACTCGGAATAAACACCTTCCTACAAACTCGGAGTGGAAAACTCCTACACTCAGAGAAAAATTCTCCTACAGAAATGAAATTCAAGTGTTGAAAAATACAAACAGTGAAATCATCTGGTTCAGATCTGAAAATAAAACATAAACTGGAATCTTATTCTTGGCGTGCGGCTTTATCAGAAAAGTTGAAGAATGATTCTCGGCAACAGTAGATTTGAACTCCTTGCTTCCACGATGGGACAGAATATGAGTATGTGAAAATCGATCTCGATCTGGAGAGCTTTTTCTGTCTATTTCCTCTGAAGATCGAAACCCTTGCCGGAGGAGAACAGAGGCGGCGGCGGCGGCTTTCGTTCCGTGAAGAGAGAAAGGAAACAACGATTCTTTTTGGAAAGAGGTGGCTGCAAAACTTAGAATAATTTTCTTCTTGAAAAATTGTTTTTCTGATTAGGGTTTGTCGATTAGACAAGACCTTTTATAGGAGTACTAATAACGGTCATAATCGATTTTAATGACATACACGTGGACCAATCATATCACGGGATTTGAAAATCTGTCAAATCTGGACTTAGAAGAAATTTCAGAGAAAATGAAGTCATATACACGAGTATGTATAAAACTACTCGAGTAGGTCAAGGACTACTCGCATAAGCAGAGAAATATTACTCGGGTATATAGCTCATGACTACTCGAGTATGTAGAATACAACTACTCGAGTGCATAAAATCAACTACTCTAGTATTTTAGAAGATCTACTCGAGTATACAGAAAATTCTCACGGGAAGGAGTTGAGCTACTCGAGTACAAGTTATACTACTCGATTAGGCAGAATTGAACTACTCGAGTGGTTAGAAAAACTACTCGAGACAAACACTTAGAAATATTCTGCACACGGGAAAAAAACAGCTACTCGAGTAGTTAGATTTAACTACTCGAGAGGGAAGAAATCTTCTCCAGTGAATGAAGCACTTACTCGAGTATATCTTAACTACTCGACACAGAGGAGAGAGTTACTCGACACAGTGTCGAGAACTACACGAGTATATAAAGTACATACTCGAGTAAATGACTTATAAAAAATTCTGAAGAACAGGAATCTGAAACAGGAAGAATATACTACTCGAGTATGAACTACTCGATACAGAATGAGCTACTCGAGTATATGACTTGTACTACTCTATTGTTTTACTTAGAGAAGCTTTGAACCTAAATTTTGGGCAAATCGAGTAGGAAGAGTGATCTACTCGAGTAGTTAAGTAAGCTACTCGAGTATATCAGTGAACTACTCGAGTGTTTTACTTAACTTCACGAGAGAAATTTTCTTACTCGAGTAAGCATAAGTTTTACTCGAGTATCTCAAGTAATCTACTCGAGTAGTTAAAGACATACTCGAGAGAAATATTTAGAAAAATTTCTGTCAGCAAAATTGTTTTCTACTAGAAGGGAATCAGCACCAAGTCTTTACACAGTCCTACAGCTTGAATATGAAGTGTATCCCAATAGAGAGGGTACACATGAGCCAACAATTTGGAACACACAATGAGGGATTACATTATATTGTCCTGTGTTTGGCGACCCATTAGACACTGACATTGGTCTACACTTCCCATTGGAGTCCTACAAACACGTAACTCAAACAAAGCATCAAATACAAACTAATTCATCTTAGTTCCTGGATGACTTCATCAAATCTGGGTTAATGTGGGTATAGTTCCCAACAATCTCCCCCTATTTGTTGAAGTCATAACCCTTTACACTAAGGTGAATTATAGAAATAAAAAGAAGCTAAGTAGAAAATGTGCAAGCAAGCAATAGACTATGAGAAAGGATAATAAGAGCAAAAATATAGAATTCTATAAATAAGAATATCCAACATTATCAATTCTACAGTCAATCATTCCACACTCTCAAAAATCCTTGAAAGTCATCCTTGATTTTGTTGTCTATCCACTTTCTCTTGTTATTTTCTCTGGTAGTAGTAGGGTTTGGGATAATATTTGGGAGGTCTAGGAGGGGCTACAGGGTTGTTCCTCCCATATTCTCTGTCATAGATTCTTCTCTAAGTCATGGATTTTTCATACAGTTCCCATTCATATGAGCTGTAATGAATATTCCTGCTCTCATGGAATTCCATAACTAGTCTGAGAGTTTCCAGAATCATGGATTTGGAGGTTGGAGATCAAACTTCAGCATGTTCAGTAGCTTTGGTAGGAGAAGTCTTGCTAGCAGAGTGGCCTTCACCATACTTCCTTTTCTTCTTGTAAGTTTTGATCTTTGGAGGAGCCTGAAGGAAAATGTCAGCACGATCTTCTTCCCAGCACGGAGCATAGGAGTCTGGAGGAGCAACTGTGTCTCCAGTACTGGGAGAAAAGGTAGGTTGTAGAGGAGCAGCTGGAGCAGATGGAGTAGATGCATCTGTAGCTAGAGGGTTTAAATGATGGGGAATGATGTTGGGGTCAACAACAAGGTCTGGCAGAATCTGATTGTGCATCCAGACAGCAGTGTCATAGGTATGAAATTTGACACTCTGTATCTGGGCAAGCAAATAATCATGAATTGTCTTCATATGAGCTTCCCATACATCTGACTTCTGAGCAGCTGATTTTTCTACTTGTTCTTTAAGTTCTTTGATCAATCCCTCCCCCTTTCTGATTTCAACAGATAACTTCTCTACAGTATCTTCTTTGAAAAGACCAACTTCTTCACAGATTTTCACTTTGTTGGTTTCAGTTCTCTTGTCTAGTTCAATTTGATTATTTGCAAGGGTGACACCTTGTTCCATAACTTCTCCAACACTAGTGATAGTGTGGTCAAGGGCTTTGCCACCAAGTTGAAATAAGTACTTGAGCTTGTCAGTATTATGCTGAATTTCAGCAAAACCTCTGCTCATCTCAGTCTCGAGAGAAGTTACCATGTCAGTTACAGCTTTTAGAGAAGTATCAAAATAATTTCTTTGCTCTTACAACAGGAAAGAGATGTGGGACAACAAATCTGGAGAGGGAGAGACAGCAGCAGCAGCAAGAGCAACAGAAGGAAGGGGAGGAGTTACCCATGGAGCTATTTCTTCAATGATCACAGAGCTGTGAGCTCTGGTGGTAGGAATGAGAGCAACCCCTTCTTCTGTAACCTGAGGGAGAGAGAAATCTAGATTTCTGAGAGGAGCTCCTGCTAGCTCTGGAGAGGGCTCATCAGAAATAAGAATGGTGTCTTGCTGGTCTTTGAGAGGAGTTGGAGATTTGGCTGGAGTCCTGGCTGGAGACTGTTTAGGAGACTGTGCCGGAGTTAAGTCCTTGTGACATTCAGAGGATGGAGCTGGAGGAGATAGACGATGAATAAGCATCACTTCTTCAGAGAGCTCTGCAATCATAGCATCTATGGCAACAACTGTTGAGAGAAGAGATTCTTGATGTATCTCATCTGAGGGAGTTGGTGGACTTTGTGGAGTATGAGGTAGTGAAGGAATTGCTGGCTAAGGAGAGGGCTTCCTGACCGAGGTAAAAGGAGCAGGCTCCCCGTCACTTGGTGCACCAGAGGTGCTGGCCACATGATGAGTAGAGGGAGATGGAGTCCTGTCTTCTAATGCTGGATGTGCTGGAATTTCTGAAATCTTTGCAGCCTGGGCAGGATTCTTCAGCTTGAGCTCCCATCTCTGAATGGAAGAAATGGAGACCTTCTTCATGTGGTGAAGAGGGATCCCTTTGGAGAAGTCGAATACCTGAGGATTTGTTTCATGGAGGAGCAGAGAGATTATTCTGGCGTAGTTGGGGGATTTTAAACTGTCCTTGATTTTATCCAAAATCCGCATACCAAATTGGAATTTCTTGCGGCAGACAATGACTTGCATTATGTCGAAGAAATACGATGGAATGTCTCTTATGGAGTTGGTCTTGCACAGTAAAATCTTCCCAATAACATCAACTAGAAATTTTCCTTCTGCATTCATGTCTGACCTTTTGATATACTGAGCATCAGCTGAAATGCCACAGAATAGGGCTGTTCTTTCAGAGTCTTCAGCATCTATGTGATCTTCTTCGTCTACTATCGGCAATCGGAGAAGTTGAGAGACAGAGGTCTTGTTGAGTTTAATTTTCAAACCTTGCAAATTGTATTTCAGGACTTTTCCATTCTTTTGACCTTCAGATTTGAGAAAAATTCGGCTACTTCCAGGAAGAGAATCTGACAGGGTTCTTGCAGGATGAAGGATAACCCTGCGGTGTCTAGTAGAATGAGCAAGTTGTGAAAGTCATCTGAGAGCTCGGCAATCCCGGCGGTAACGAGTTCCGATCCTACACCAATCTTGGAGACGGCGGCCATGATCCAGAAATTGGAAAAACATCTGTCGCAGGAAGTGGAAGAGTCGCGACTCTGCAATTTCTCAAATGAAGATGAAGCGGCGGACGGGTACTCGAGTGCTTGGAAATGATTTCGTGTAGAAGTAATTTGGAATTTCGAATTTATAAAACCCTGGGTTTAAGTCTAATCATCGAGAAGAAAATAATTTAAAGGAAAGGCGGCATGGGAAAATTTGAAAGCCAAGAGGCATATACACGAGAGGTAAAAGAAGGTACTCGAGTATAGAGGGAGTTACTCGAGTAGGTCTAGAGAATCTGAAATGACTCGAGTAGAAGAATGGACTCACTCGAGTAGATGAAGTGTACTACACGAGTACTTAATTGCCTTACTCGAGTAAGTTAAAGGACTACTCAATAGGTCTATTGAGTACTCGAGTATGTCAGGTTTTACTTGAGTCAGAGAAAGAAGAAACCTTTGAAAAGCCAGATTTTGACTAACCTTTTTAATTTCCTTTGCTTCCTTGATATCCAAAATGCTCTAATCTTCCTTGTTGAGCATCCCAAGTTCCGTTTTGAAGAACGAGAACTTGGTCTCGTCCAGCGGCTTCGTGAAGATATCTGCAACTTGCCTGTATGTGGAGACATATTGGAGATCTATGTCCCTATGCTCTACATGCTCCCGAATGAAATGATACCTTAGCTCGATATGCTTTGTTCGGCTGTGCGAGACTGGATTGTTGGCTATTGCAATTGCGCTGGAAGAGTCGCAAAACAGAGGGATATTCTTGAACTTCATGTTGTAATCCTCAAATTAATTCCTTATACAAAGTAACTGTGCGCAGCAACTGCCTGAAGAGATGTACTCTGACTCGGCCGTTGAGATTGCGACATAGTTCTGCTTCTTACTACTCCAGGAGATTAGCCTTCTTCCAAAGAATTGGCACGTCTCGGAGGTGCTTTTCCTGTCATCTCTGCTTCCTACAAAATCTGCATCTGAAAAGCCAATTAGTTCGATGTCATTACTTCTTGGGTACCATAAGCAAAGATTGGTGTACCTTTAAGGTATCTCAAAATCCGCTTTGCAGCAGCGTAGTGAGATTCCTTAGAGATCACCTGAAATCTAGCACAGACACATGTTGAAAACATTATGTCAGGTCTACTGGCAGTAAGGTAGAGCAGGGATCCAATTATGCTTCTGTACTTGGTTTCATCAAAAGGTTTCCCTTTTTCATCCTTGTCCAGAGACATAGTTGATCCCATTGGAGTCCTCATAGAGGTTGCGTTCTCCATTCTGAATTTCTTAATTAGCTCTTTGGTGAACTTGGTCTGCGAGATGAAAATTCCATCTTCAGATTGTTTCACCTGAAGCCCTAAGAAATACTTCAGCTCGCCATACTGCTCATTTCAAACTTCCGTTGCATAAGTTTTGAGAACTTTTGCAAAGGTTGTCGTCTGTAGAGCCAAAAATAATGTCGTCGACATAGATTTGCACTAGCAAAATCTTGCCTTTTATTTCCCTAAGAAATAATGTCTTGTCTATCATTTCCCTTGTGAACTTGTTCTCAAGTAGAAAGCTAGACAGCGTCTCATACCAAGCTCTAGGAGCTTGTTTCAGCCCATATAGGGTCTTGTGCAGGAAATAGACATAATCAGGAAAGTTAGGATAAACGAAACCTGGAGGTTGTTCCACAAAAACACTTCCTCCTTTATGTTACATTTAGGAAGGCAGACTTCACGTCCATTTGATAGACGGTAAAGCCTTTGAGTGCAGCATATGCTAGGAATAACCTTATTGCTCCAGCCTTTCCACTGGAGCATATGTCTGGCGAAGTCGATTCCTTCTTCATAATAATAGCCTTAGCGATGAGTCTGGCCTTGTTCTCTTATGATCGTCCCATCTTCGTCCATCTTGTTCCTGTAGACCCATTTTGTTCCAATGATGTTCTTTCCTTGGGTCTTGGAACAAGCTTCCATATATTGCAGCGCTTGAACTGATTTAGCTCTTCTTCCATTGCCAATATCCACGATGCATCATATTTGCATCCTCAAACTTTTTTGGTTCAACCTGCGAGAGAAAACTTAAATACAGATTCTCGTTAGTTGTACCTCTTCGAGTTCTGACACTGTCCTGGGGATCTCCTATGATCTGGTCCATGTGGTCATCCTTTAGATGTCTGAGCTCTAAAGTTCTTGCATCTGGATTATCTTCAATCACTGGAGTGATTTCTTCATCTTGGATGACTTCTTCATTTTGATCATCCTCCTCTCCAATAGGATTTGGAGTGGTGATCTTAATGAGCTTTTCACCTTTATCTTCGGACGGTTCATCCAAGCTAGTTTCTTTCAGCTTTTCACATGCATCTTCAACGAGCACACTAGACGGATTGCTTTGCAGCAAGCTCGTCTCATCAAATACAACATGTATCGATTCATACCACCAGGGTTTTTCTATTGAAAATCTAATGCCTTACTTATGGCTACAATAACCTACAAAAATACCTTCAAAACTCTTTTCGCTGAACTGGTGGTATGATACTTACCATTGTTAAGTACAAAGCATTTACAGCCAAAGATTCTAAAGTATGAGACTGTTGGTTCCTGCCTTTCTGAAGTTCGTAAGGTGTCTTATCGTGGTCTTTGTTTATAGTGCTCGATTTTGCACGTGTCATGCAGTGTTGACGGCTTCAGCCCAGAAGTACTCGGTAGTGAAGCATCACTCAACATGGTCCTGCAGGCTCTATGAGTGTTCTGTTCCTTCTCTCAACCACTCCATTCTGTTGTGGAGTACGAGGAGAGGAAAACACATGAAAGATACCTAAGCTTTCATAAATTTCTGTCATGGTCCAAGATTTGAAGTCTGTTTCCGTTGTCACTTCTGATTTTGACTATAGAGCAGTGTATTCATTCTGGACTTGCCTGACAAAATTAGTAAAGATGTCGAAGTATCTGACGTGTGTTTCAGAAAGAACACCGACGCAAAGCACGAGTAATCATCAAAAATACCAACGTATAATCCTTACCTCCCAAACTCAATTTGCAGTGGACAAACAGTCCATTGTTCAATATATGGAGACATCTGTTAGAGTTTTTGCCAATAACACTTTTAAAGGATAGCCCTTGTTTTGCATGCCTTTTACGCATGCATGGCAAGGTCTATCTTTGACGCACTTGACATTTGGAGCATGACGTACTAAGTTCATTGAAAATAATTTATTAATAGTTTTGAAATTTATATGTGCTAGTCTATTGTGTCATTGGTCACCAAGAGACGCACTATCTTTTGCTAAAAGACACACTGGTGTAGAGAAATCTATGCAGATGAAATTTAAACAGAAAATTTCCTGCTTCGAGTGCCGGATAGAATCGTTTCCATATTGTCAACGGATTTTATCAGTCACTTATCAGCATGGAATTCAACTATGTATCCTTTATCGCAAAGTTGGCTTATGCTAATGAGATTATGTTCCAATCCTTCGACATAAGCCACATCCGAGAATGTACATTGCCATTAGTAATCATACCATAGCCTATAGTGATTCCACGGTCTGAACCTCCAAAGATGACCTTTGGTCCATTCACGACTGGAGTAAAGTTCTGAATGAGGCTTATAGTCCCGTTATATGCCGAGAGCATCCGCTGTCCAAGTACCAGATTGGCGTTTTGTTGGCCTTTGGACATACCTGTAATCATAATCAGTTTGCCTTAGGAACCCAAACACGTTTGGTTCCTTGGTCTCGGGTTAGAGTGCTCCCCATATGAGTGTTAGCATATGAGTGGTCCTTCTTATATTGCTGACATGAGGAGTTGCAGCGTTTCTGGAATTGAACCAGCAATCAATGGCAAAGTGACCAACCTTGCCACAACACCAACAGTCAAATCTGTTGTACCTTTGCCTCATGGTCTCCTGCTTGACCTTTTGGAACTGTGGTCTAGCAGGGAAGCATTCTTGGAGGAAGATGCCTCATGATGATGGCAATCACATGGCTTCTTCTCCTTTATGGGCTTTTCTACAACAGGCTTCGTCTTTGGTGCCTTCTTGAAGTTATGCCCATGATTGAAAGGGCCATAACTCTGAAGAATAACTTCTTCATAATGTGCCTAAAAGACACTTTCGCCAAAGTTTCAGGGCCGAGCCCATCCTTGATAGCGGGACTTTGGCTCTACATAGGTAGGCCTAGCAAAGTGCCCGTAGGATGAGTCAAAATCAAAACTCATTTGATGGAAAGATGACTTTCTTGAATGTAGTTTGATCTTGAGGGGCTTTCCCCTTCTCTTTGGCTAAGGCCTCTTTGGTGGCCTTATTCTTCCGTTGATTCTAGTTTCTTCTCCTAGAGGATTCAACTAGGAAGCTTCTTCAAGACCTAGTCCAGCTCCCTGAGCCTTTGCCAGAGAATTCAGCAA